>OZ023231.1:10958135-11199326 GCA_964006365.1 Trididemnum miniatum
AAGGTTGCGTGTTCACATCACGCCGGGGTCACCAGTGTGGGGTTTCAGGAATGGGTCCCACTAGCGAAAGCGCAATCTTCGGCCGTAGCCGCGCGTTAACACTCTCGATGGAAATGGATGGAAGGTCCGATAAGTAGCTGTACCCCTTTTGTAGACTAGCTGCTTCGCAGTAGCCTACCAAACTCTTTTATGGTTGCTGGGAAAAATAGATTGCCAAATGGATTGCTCGGAAACTTCTGGATCTTCTTTTCTTCAATTTTCAGGCAGTAGTTCAGCAGCAACTTTTAATCAAAATTTAACCAAAACAGACAATAACTCGGAACACATAGAGCGGCCCTACAAGCTAGACTTACTGAATGCCGCCAGCTACCTCTATTTATAGTTTTTTGAACATCGAAATGGACAATGACGTCACACACAAAATTGGCCAATTGCAGCGAAGCGGGAAATATTAATATTTTCCTAAAGATGTAATATGAAGGAAGTTGCAAGATGAGCATGGTCGCACTGCCGCGCCAGCGAGCCGCTGCGAGACATACAGTTAAAAATTAGGCGAAAACTTCTCTTATGCAAATGAGACATCGAAATTGACGTGTTTGTGACATCATCATCGAAAATGACTTAAAATTCATAGTTTAAGCATTTTGTATGATTAGACGTAAAATATAGTGAATAAAATTAAAGAGGTGGCAAATGCTTTATTTTGATAAATTCGCCACAATGTGCTCGTAACATTTCTGGTTTTTATTGGCAATTACTCGTTATAACAGCGAGAACAAAGCAAAAATATGTTAGAAAAAGCAAGGCGTTTGCAGGATCCTAAAAATTATAGGATTACTTCTCCTGGTAGTCCTATTTTCCGAACATCCAATTAGGTTATTTCTGAGTGCCAAAGACTTTCCAGCTGTCACAATTAGGATATAACATACCGACACCAGCTTAAAGTGCCAGTAGAATGAGTTTGCATTCTTGGCTTTAAAACTGTTAATGGAGACGCTATTCGACAATTTCCGAAAAGTTTTATTTAAATCTGTGCACTTTTCAAGTCACCACACTCCTGAATAAGCAACACCCTTCGTTTGATCCGTTTGTTACGCGTGAATGATTTCAAAAATAAAATGACTGGGTTGACGTCACGCATTGCGGTGTTTCAGCAAGCGCGAAAGGTTTTGGCTACCAGAGGAAAACAGTTTTAGGTAGGACTAGGTGGTCAGTGTATTCAATCGTATTATTTTGATTAGGTAAATTAGGGTACCATACCAGTAGTTAGCCAAATAAATATATAGTTAGCAATCTGGTATAATAATCAGTTGTAGCCTAATGTGCCAAAGAGCATTGTACCGGTACCAGGCCTAAAACTGTAGAAGTCTACAGCGATGTGCAGCTTACCAGTATAAACCGATACACTAGGCTATGCTTATACATAGCCAACAAAAGATCTTACAAAAAAATTAAAACGCTCTTATAAGACTTACCGGTATACTCTACACCAGGGCTGGGCAGACTATGGCCCTCGAGCTGCATGCGGCCTACGGACACTTACAGAAATACTGAATATACACTCCTACTGTAAATCAAGACCTTTTTTTTGTTATTATTTTTTGCTCGTCACTGATTTTCAGTAGAAAACGGGACATCTGAGGACGTGTAGTAAATCTTTTTTTTGTCTTCCAATCAGTACGGCTGTCGGCTTCAATTTTTTTTTTGAAATGTGGTCCTTCGTGTGAAAAGTTTGCTAAACGCCAAAAATATCTCATTGGTCTTGATTCTTGAACCAGTGATGATCGGAGTCAAAAAAGTTTGTCTCCGAATACGCTCCCGCTCCGAAAAATTTGACTCCTGCGATTGTTTTAAAAATATTAAAATCCGACTCCTGTTAATAGTGTAAATTCATTAGATTAGCAAAACACATCTAAACTAAGAAATAAAAAAAATATGTTAAAAAAGAACAAAATTCGGCTACGCTCCGGCTGCGGATTTTTTAAAAGTGACTCCTGCTCTGGTCAAAACTGCGATACTCCTGCTCCTGTTCCGGTAGTTGATCATCTCTGTCTTCAAGTGTCTTGAACTAGAGATGGCTTGGGCTGACTTTTTTGCAGCTCGAACCGCCCATGGCCCGAAACCTCCTGCCCAGTACCGGCAATCGACCCAGCAAGTCATCCCAAAAATAAAGCCGGGCCCGCCCAAAGCCCGTTCTTTTATGCACCTTCAGCCACATTTAAAAGAAAACTGAATGTTAAAAGGGATTTCAAAAATCGGTAACGGCTCGTTATAGTGGCCCAATTAAAAAGAAAGATAGAACTGGGCCGTTAGCGGACCACTAAAAAGACCGGTTAACGGCTCGTTAGCGGGTCTCTTAGCGGCCCGTGCCATCTCTATCTTGAACTCAAAACGAGTGTTGCCCTTTATACAATGCGGATAAGGCATTGTATAAAGGATAAGGCGGATAAGGCATTGTATAAAGATAATGCAATGCGGATAAGGCAATCTGTACAAGTGACTTATCCGCGCTGTATTATAAATCAGTACCAGCAATAGCTAAAGCTAATCAAAGCTGTCAGCATATTGCTAAATAGCCTATAAAAAAATGCCCAGCAATGTTCAAAAAAATGCTAAATTCATAAAATATGCCAAACCATGACGTATATGTCAAACAAAATTTTCCATGCCAAGCCACTTTAAAGAATGCCAAATTTCTGAAATGCCAAGCTGGCAAAAAAAATGCCAAGCTGGCAACCCTGTGACCCAGTCCGTCACAGAGGTGCAAGGATCCCATATTCTTTGGATCCTGATCCGATCCGAAACCTTGATTTCAGTATCCGATCCGAACCAGATTTAAAAAATTCTACTAAAGTAGAATCCGGATCCAACAGTTTATCCACATAAAGGTTTGTCTTTAGAACTATCTTGGACCACAAGTGTATATACAATTAATTGCAGAAAAAGTTCCAACTGCGCGCAGCAATTTTTCTATGGAAAAACATAAAACGTTAGTTACGTCATACACTCACGACTCATCCAGCTCATTCTTAGAAACCGACAGGAACCATTGAGGCAGCAGAGGTACTGATCAAATGCTAAATAAATCCGCAATGGGTGTTTCCACTTACTTTTTTTTTAAATGATACTGAGTGAAACTTTTTCTACTTTTATTAGCTTGGAACCGGATTATTCTGATCCGGATCCTGTAGGCATTTTATTAGGATCTGATCCTAAAAAGATCCGATAAAAATCTTGGATCCGGCCGGATTCAGATCCGGATTCGGCCGGATCCAGGTCCGTATCCATGTGCATCTCTGGTTCGCCACTTCTCCGGTTTAGTTTCTCTTCTTCAACGTTTGACCGCGAAGATGAGCGGACTTCGACTCCATTTCTTATCCATTCCGACTTCGTAATTAAGTAGTTAACCAACACCATGGGTTGCCAACTTTCGAACCGGTGAGGAATCACCTACCAGGGGAAACTTTAAGGTTTTGAGGTGGGAATTAAGATCAAATTTCATTATACAGTACTTGCGGTGACACGCCGAAGTGTGAAACAAGTGGTGGGGTCTTTCACTACTGCGGCTGAACGCGTAAGCAACGCAGCTCCCACGGCCACAGCCGTTTATTTATTTATTGATTTTCATTTGCGCCTCGAAAAACAGTACAAAGAGGAAAGACAGCAAAACACTAGGTGTTATGGCTTGCACAGACATAAACATTTGACGACAGTATAGGCCTATCCAATTGGACCGGTAGGGAAATATCTTTCGAAATGGTTGCATAGAGAATTTTTACTTTGCTCTCCAGCGACGTGATTGGCTAGAGCATATACGCGAGTGTGCTGCGAGTAAATCAACAATAAACTGAGAAGTTCTGATCCATTGACCTCGAGTGGGGAGAACTGCAAGCTCTTCTCGCAAATGCTAGCCAATCAGATCGCTGAAAAGCAAAATGGAAATTTTCTATGCAACCAAACTAACCATTCCGAAATATGCGGCAGGGAATACGAGACCACCCAACCCTTCTGCGCTGATAGCTTTGAAAAAAATAACAAAATTAGCGCGCTGGCGCACCAAATAAAAAAAAATACTTTAACGGTGTATTAGTTTGCTCCTTTTGACGAGATAAATCTGTCCTCCATCAAAGGTGAAAAATTTCAATCTTTTTTTTTTTTAATTCAGCGCGCTAACGCAATAAATTGAAAAAAATTGTTGAAACGGTAAATCAGTTTGCACCTTTAAGAGGCAAATCTGTACCCAAACAAGGGTGAAAAATTTTCATATTTCTATTAATTCAGCGCGTTGGCGCGCCAAACGAAAAAAATTATTTCAATCGCACTGTAGCCTAGTTAGCAACTTTAAAGAAACAAATCTGTCCCAAAACGTAGATGAAAAATTGAATAATTATTTTTAATTTGGCGCGCCATACGAACTAAGAGCAATTAATGGCAGATTACGTTATTATTTTTTTCTATTTCTATTTCGAGAAAGTTAATTATTGATTACGCTTCCACGATTCGCTGCTGTTGCAAGCTGAGAACTACGTAAAATGAGTCGCAATGAAACTCAACTAAACAAAGTTAGTAGAATCGGCTAATGATCCCTGTACGTGGGTAATATTTTTGCGGACAAAATTTGTAAATAAACGTGTGTGTCGCGGAAGATCGAACTATCAAGCAAACATGTAAGAGTAAAGCAATTCAGCAGTTATAAATTGGAAGGCTAAACGCGAACATTTTCGAAAACTTTGACAAGGTAGCTGCAGTTTTTCAAAAATTAGACTGAGGAATATAGTTTATAGGTGGTAGTTGGAAGAAGAAACTCATGAAGTGTTTGTTCAAGTTTTCAATTGTATTTGTTGCTGCTATTGTCATAACAGGATATTGCATTCACCATCCTATTCCAGATGATGTGCCAGATAGAAGCTCTTTGCAAGTTCTCGCCAACCTCCTTGCTGTTATAGAGGGCTTGGTGAGTTAATAAAATAATCGGACATATTTACTTGTTGCTTTTTAATTCCATTGGAAATTTACGACTAACCGTCTACCATTGTTGCAACTCGCAAATCTATGCGAAAAGTAAAAGCCAAGTAGTGCAAAGTTTCCGCTCGACTTACTTGCGATACTTTTCTAGACCCGCTTATCCTAGGGAGTGGCGAGGGTTTGCGTCCAAAAACTATATGATATTATTACACATACACACGGCATCAAATAAAAAGCCTACTCATGGCCGATTGGTTAGAAAAATTTACGAGTCCAAAATTGCGTATTGCAAAGCAATCAAGCCAAATCAAAATCAAATCTATCTGCAATATGGACAGCTCAGGTGGCCGAGTGGTGAGAGCGTCCGCCTTGGGAGCTGTAGACTTGGGTTTAATTCCAACTCAGGTCAAACCGATGACTTTAAACTTGGTATTCACGGCTTCCCTGCTTGACGTTCAGCAATAACGGGACAGTGTAGAGAACAAGCCGGCAAGTATAACTTACTTGTGCCGTTGGGAAAGGCACTTAGCGTCTTGGTGTGGTAGACAGATAGCTGGCAACTCCTAGGAGAGCTCGTATAGCGCATTGATAGCTTTCTCGTGATGAAAGGACAAATACGCAACTAAATACAAAAATACAATACGTGTCCGAAATTGCGTATTGCAAAGCAAGCCAAATGAAATCTTCATTGGCCTATGCCAAATATTGGAAATGTTACATAACATAATCAGTTCATGTTACATAACAATTCCAAGACCGCCCGGTTAGTTAAGTCGTTAAAAGGTGCGGTGCATCTGGGGTTCTATCCACGGGCCAGTCTAATCGGCACAGTGCCGCCAACGGCTCGGCACCGCTGCGATGTTTCTTCGGAACTGTGCTGCCCAGGCGCTAAGCTGCGGAGATGGGCTCCGCCATTCGTCAGACGCTCGGGCGTATACCGTGAGTATGATGAAGATGTGATTTTTTTTTTGATATAACAATTCCAAACCCGCATGAATACGAATTATAAAGGTAACGAATTTCCAGAAACCTACCTTTGAGCGTTGCTGCGAAAAAGAAATTAAGGCGTGGAAAAACGTTGAGGAAGAACTGCGAAGAAAACTTGTGTCTAACACGTTCTCTTTCAGGTAACAGGGCGTCCAAGGTCCCTTCTGCCCACGTCTCTGTCCAGGGCTTCATGTGAGCCTCAGGCTGAGCTTCTATGCATTATAAGCCCAACTTAATTATTGTTAATCGTGTATTTTTTGTAATAAAATTTTTGGCAACAGTGTTAAATTAAATGCATTTTTAATCATTTTTTTTTCAAGCTCAACTTATTCAATTACTTTCGAACTCTAATCAAGTATTACATTCGTGGCAAAATGCGTGTATTGATGAAGCTATCGCTCAAAATTAATAACGCAATGGATGTGTATAGGCGTTTTTCAGCTCTGTCTCTACGTTGATTTTGCACTGTTTTATTACTTTTTTTATTTAGGCACAAATCAGCGAAATGTTCGGATCTTCCAATCGTTGGTGGCCGTATAATCTCGCAATTGATGCAGGCGGCTCAATGCAAATGCTTGAAAATCTAGAAGATGTGCATGTGTACACCAACAACATTGCAGGAGTGGAATGCCTTTTTGTCAAACCAAAATGTATGCGCACTGCATGTTGTAGTCCAGGGCTGGGCTGGGCAAACTACGGCCCGTGAGACCATTTTCTGCGGCCCGCGGGCACTTACAGAAATATAAACTTCTACTGTGAATGAAGACCTTTTTTTGCTCTTCACCAATTTTCAGTAGAAAACGGGACATCTGAGGACGACGTGTAGACCTTTTTTTCTGCTCTTCCAATCAGTGCGGCCCTCAACTTCAAGATTTTTTTTAAATGTAGTCCTTCGCGTGAAAAGTTTGCCCACCTCTGTGGGTTGTAGTCAATCAATAACAAATGTGAAAGCGCAAAAAATGTTGTAAACTCGGGTTTGATTCCAAGGCTGGTCAAACCAACAATTTTAGCATTGGTATTCACAGCTTCTCTAATTGGCGCGTGGTATTAAGGGGGCAGCGTGGACACTAGACAACCACCGACAAGTTGTGTTGTTGGTAAAGGCACTTAATGGGAACCTTCTATCTTAGGGCGGTAATTTTTGAGACGTAGAAAGATTGTAGATAGTTCTCAAGCATTGTAATAAAAGCTCAAAACTTCGCCATTTTCACCTTATCGCGAAAACTGTACGTTTAGAACAATTTTTTCTTAAAATCAAAGTCTTGACAAAGTTGTTTCAAATGAGCAACAAAAAAAAAAAAAAAAAAAGGATTGGCACATTTGCATCAGAATTAAGTTTTTTTTTTTTTTATCTGCAATTCTGACAAACAATCTTCTCACATTTCAAAATTAATTGAAAATCTATGGGCAAGTTTTCAACTGAAAATTTTGTTTTATTTAGCGTTGAATGAATCACGACCCAATCCTGCCTTGATATATTTTTATGGAGGAGGTTTTGTGACGGGCACAGCAGGTACGTAAGCATAGGCCTAAACACCTTTAAAAGCTACCAATCAAAATACGTCAAAACGTAAAAAATTAAGCCAATTATAAGGGGAACAAGTGTAAAGGAGGATAATGCAAAAAAGACAAAAAGAGGTTTTGGAAAATGCTGTAAGAGTTATGTTTGCTAACCTTTGACAGCTCGGATGGCCGATTGATAAGAACGTCTGCATTTGGAGCTGTAGACTCAGGTTTGATTCCAAATCGAATCAATCCACTGACTTCGAAATTGATATTCACAGTTTCCTTGCTTGACAATCAGTATTTTGGGTACAATATAGAAAATAAGCCGGCAAGTTACTATTTGGAAAAGGTACCGTTGATAAGGCACTTTGCAGGATTCCCCCAGCTCAGAGTAGTAGATAGATGACCGGCAACTACTAAGCGAGCTCGTATAGCGCTTTGATTGTTGTCTCGTGATGGGAGGATCAATATGCAAATGCAACTGAATACAAAAAATAATGTAAAATGCACACTATGCTTTTTAGTTGATTATGTAGTAACATAGCCACAATACTACTATATAGAAACGCATTAACTGAAATTTTCACTTTTGATTTGGTTATGGGCGGGGCTGCAAACTTGCCAAAGCATTTGAATGGAGTTCAGTAAAAATTTACCAGCCGAGTTGGAGTTCAAGTTCATTATTTCAAATTTTATGAGTTCAAGTTCGAGTTCAAAGATTTTTCCAGAGTTTATGCTATGTTCAAGTAGTTTTTATCGGGTTTAGGCTACGTTTTATCAATTGTCAAGTTTAGAAAAAGTTCAAAACTCGAATCAACTTTTTTCGAGACCGAGTTCAAGTAAAGTTCCGCAAAAAAGACTGAGCTCAGCGAGTTCGAGTTCGCAGCTCTAGTAATGATGGGTCGATAAAAGGTGACCTTAACGCTGAGTTTGGAGTTTTAAAATTAGATGACATGATTGATATGGAGTATGCCAAATTTTTATTTAGATTCAGTAACAATATGCTGCCAAATTATTTTAACAGTCACTTTACTAGTTTGGATTCAATTCATCATCATTATACACGTCAAAAAAGTAAAAAAGATTTTTTTCACACTTTTTCTCGTACTGAATAGAAGAAAAAAATGACAGAACATAAAGCTTTAGAAATATGGAGTAAATTACCTATAGAACAAAAACAAGCTTCATTTTTTAAATTTAAAAAGACTTTTAAGATGGATGCCTTGAAAAAATACGCTTCTTGATTAAACAATCTACTGTAATTTTAGCTACACTATGTTTTGGGTAATTCAAATTCACTTCAACCCATGTGTTTAAGAGTGTTACTCTATTGCCATGTAATTTCAATAAATCGCGTTTTTTTTTTGCTGTGCCCTAATGTAATGTTGGCTACAACATACTAAAGTGTCGATACCTCCTCCTCCCTTTCTGCCCTTGTGTTTTGTCTTTTCTCGCGAAGGTCTTACGTGCTTATGACCAAACTTTTTCAGAATTAGTTCAATGTTTATCAAAAGGCTACTGCAATGTGCTGGTCTGTCGCTGGTTATATTAATTTTACAGCAATAATTTTGTTAAAGAGTAACCGTGTCAACAGTCAAATCTTCACTTTAATAGTATTTTTTGCTCTTAAATTTCCTACCGAGCACGTCTTGTATCTGCCGCTAATCACGCACAATCAAATGTTCAAAGTGTAGCTGACTTTGGTCACTTCTGTGTCTTTCGCTATCACTTACCTGAACGTCGTCTTTTTGCTGCGTTTTTGGTGAATAAATTGACTTGACTTGACTTGTGCTTTTGTTTAAAGCTTCCTACATTCCATATCTTGTGCAAACTGCAAAGGAAACTGGATATCCTGTTATTGTTTCCAAGTAAGTATCGTAAATGGGTTTGTTTCATACATCTTCTGGTTTCCTGTAGCATTTTCTTGCAGGGCGAGGTCGTTCGTGCTTTTAGAAAAACTAACTCTGAATTGGACACTTTGGTATTGATCTGAAATTACTGAGAAATTTAATATCTTCATCAAAATTTTGTCATAGCAATTATAATAAGTAGCGTTAAGAAGATGATAATATTGTAAGCTATAGAAATCAGGAGTAATAACTCACTCATGAAAGTAGTCTGTTTCGAAATACTGTAGTTTAACCTTTTATAAATAAGTAAATCACACATTTTTATTTACAATGTGACAGTTATTATCTCAATAAAAGTTGAAGATTTACTATAAAGTTACAGGAAATCTCCCCAGTATCCCTTTCCTGTTCCATTTCAAGATGCTCTAGATAGCACCATCGAAATTATGAAGAGAGCTCACGAGTTTAACATCGACCCCGACAGAATTGCTATTGGTGGAACCAGCGCGGGTAAGTCTTTTACTTTTACGGAAATGGTACCGGTATGAAGTCAGTCTATAATTACAAACAGCTGGAAAAAGAAGTTGTTTACTTTTTATGATGCCATGCAGCGTGACTTTGCAAGTGAAGCGAACCAAAGTCAAGCTGCATGATAGCGCTGAGAGGAGGGAGCCGAGGCAAATGCTTCGGGGCCCATGATGGATGGGTAGTGGGAAAGTGACCAGCTTTCTTTTCTTAGGGTAATATGCCCCTTAACGACCTTTTTGGGAGGTTACCTCTTGGCCTTAATAATTTTTATCTTAGCTATTTTGCCCCGGGGTCCCAAAATTATCTGCATTTTTACTTCCACAACCCCAAAACGTTGAAGATTTATGGCAAAGCCCAAAAACACTTCAGGATTTATATGGCGAAGAATCAAGCAGTCAGTAGCGTTGGAAAATATGTAAATGTACTTGATTATGTTTCACTAAAAGTGCTTTAAAAATTGATAAAAGCACTATGCCATATATACAACGAAGATTTACTTTTTTTTTTGAAAAAAGTACTTTCTTATTTTTTTCTTGATGTCGCATCTCTTAGTGAACATAGCAAACACTTGGCCTTTTGGTCAAAGCGGTCAAATGTCAAAATAATGTGGATGCTGGAAGCTTGAAAAAAGCTAAAACATGTTAGAAAATCTTTTTTTTTAATGTAAAAAAAAAAAGAAAATTTGGTTTACCCGTCGTATAAACAAATAAACATATTAGCTTCAGTAGATTAGGTTTCATAAAAAAGTTGCTACAAAATGACTAAGATGTTGTTTCTTTCAGGTGCAAACTTAGCTATGAGCGTCACACTTCAGTTGACAAGGGAAGACTTTTATTCAGGCCCTACTCCAGCGATGTTGTATTTAGATAATGGTTTTCTGCAAATGGCCAATTTTCGTTTTCCTAGCTACCAACACCACCAATCCTACGTTTTGCTGAAAAATGTTGCTCCGAAATTTTTCTTATCGTACGCTGGGTAAGGATCATAACCCCAAAAAATACGCATGCCAGCCTGCTATGCTGCTAGGCTCGTGAATTTAAAATCGATATGGCATAGCGGAAAAATGTGAAGTTTTTAAAAACTGATAGTTCGAGTTACATAAAATTTTATGATACCTATCGGCTATCATGTAATATTTGCAAGTTATAATTACTGATATGTAGGCCTACTGCATTTATTTCGCAATCAATTAATTGGCCAATTGGCGTATAGTGATAGCGACATCGCTATTGGTGCTCTTGATCTGTGTTAGTTTCTTGGGTCCGCCACATCGTACACGGTGTCGGTCAGCAAAATGCAAGTTTCTTCGGAGTGCGGAGCTGTGCTGCTCAGGCGCAAAGCGCGGGGATGGGTCGGCTACCTCTCACGCTACGGCGTGTTGCGGCGAACGTGGTTAACATAAGATTTTGACTTCGCGGTTTTGTTCTTGTAGATTAAACCATCGCATGGATTTGGCGGAAATTATTTCAGTCAACGGCCATATTCGGCCAGAAACTGCGAATAAACTAAGCTTCTTGTTTGAAGAATTTAGCCTTCAAGGGTAAGAAGAAGTTGTGTTTTTTCATGGTTGAACCTTCGGTTGGTATGGGACCACGAAATGTTGAGCATTTGCAGTTGTAGTCGCTTAACGAGGAAAAATAAAGGAGCAGTAACTCTCGTGACTGTATCTGCGTGTTTCCACAACGTAGATTCAACTGTTATTATCAGAAGATGAAGGAAAAAACAAAACTTAGCACGTTACAGTTGAACCTACGTTGTCGTAACATCTAGTTACAAGAATTATTCTCGATTTAGTGTTCCTCCTTTAACTATTTTCGCCCCATATTTACTGTGTTCCGTAGTCGTTTCAACGTTTTGCTAATTTCAAGTCAAGTTAAATTTGTTTTTGCTGCATTTATTATCATAACGACAAATATACAGTAACACGTAACACAAAAAATATAACAAAACGGGAGACTGCGAAGGGACCAGGTCCAAGGGTCACCGAAAACGAGTTTTTTTTTACGTATTTGTTCGTGGTTTGGTAGCGTCTGCCCCACCCCTTCTGTTATTCCCATCGAGATTGTAGCAGATCCAACACGGTTAAGAGCCTTTTTGAAACGATCAGCAAATTACTTACATTACTTAACGTTTAGAACAGGCATAATGGAAAGTTTTGATCCATTTTTTGTGCCACTGGCGGACAAACGAAAGCAGTTCGTGGACGAAAAAATGAGAAAAAAATTGGAAAATTTCATTCTTGATGTAAGGTTTTCGCCATTGGTTGCCTCGGATGAAGAGCTTTTAAAGTTGCCCCCTACGCACATTTCAGTATCTGAGTACGACGCAGTGAGAGATGACGGGGTAAGCATTAAAAAAAAAATTACTTCCATAATTATGTAGCCTAATTTGCGTAGTTTTTTGATTGTCATAACAACCATAGTTTATTTTGAATCATCTGAAAGCCCACGATGTTGAATAGTCACAAACAATAACATCAACGTTGGATAAATTGCGGCACAAAGAGTAGACTTACAGATTTACATAGGAAGGTAGCGAAGGGACCTAAATGTCTTCGAGTCAAGCGACCACCTGTGAAAATATCTAGTGCATATGACATAATGAAGTTTCATACTATCAAAAAGGAAAAGGAACAAGGAAAGAAAGAAAAAAAAAAAGTAAATAAACAAATGTGTAGCCGAATAACGGAATACCGTATCGGTAGGACGGACTACATTATTAATTTATCCCAAATAGGCAAAACAGAGTAAGTAATAACTTTTTGTATTTATTTTTAAACTGTTTGTGGGTATGTTGTTTAAGTTTATCGGGTATGCTGTTCCAGATTTTTGAGCCTCTTAACTTGATATGACGGACGTTGAAGTAATGTATAGCAAACTGAGGAATAAAACATTGTAAAAAGCAAGCAAAAGCAACAGTTACATGAGCGTAGGCTACCGTAATACAGCGTATGCTTATGGGCATTGGCAGGTTTGATGAAGAGTTTATTGAGAGTATCTCAGCTGGACTTTGGTGAATTTCTTATTTGCACAAAAGGTCTACATGGCGCTACAGAATTGCAGATTTACCGGGTAGTTTTAATTCTTATATTGTTGTGTCTGCAGTTGAATTTTTATTGTATATTGTTGTGTTAGCCTATATTTATTTTGACGATGCAGAAATAAAAGACACTAGACCTACTACTACTACTACTAAACTTTATTACTGTAAAAAGGAATGAATTAATGTTTTTAGATAGTCTTGTATAAACGGATGACGAAATTGAAAAAAGAAGTTACCTTTCAACTACGTCGTCGCACTCTCCACATTGCTTCCACTGTAGCCCCAATATTATCAACTGACTATTACAACCAACAAAATACGGAGTTGTTTAATTTGATTAAAAAATATCTAAGTTGAAAAATTCTAAGTTTATCCCACGGTCCCACCAGCATTTGATTCCTTGTTTTTTTTTGTTTTTTTTTTCTTTTGTGGGATTACGGGTGCTTGTTGGCGTAAACTTTCAGAAGTTGTGTCGTGTTTTTTCAATAACTGTTATAGAAAATATCGTGTGATTTGTGTCAACTCGCATTTTTTTCTGCATTTATTTAAAAACATATGCTACCGCTCTAAGCAACGTCGGAAATATTTTTTTAGTTTGGGTAGTCGCAAAAAAATGTTGTAAGCCTCAGTGTGCGAAGCATAGGTGGTGGAAGCGGGGGGGCCCTAATTTACGCGTTTATTTCTACAATAATACCTCTGCATGAACGTATACGAAACTTAATTGGCCTACCATCGAAATTAAAACTCAGGAAAGAGCTTAAATCCAGAGATGGTTTCTTTAAAATTTTGTTTGTGGGATGTTAGGAACAGAAACTAAAAGTAAGCAGGGGCGTGTCCAGGAATTTGAAAGGTGGGGGGGGGGAAGGGACTCAATTTGAAGTCGTGCGTTTTCCGCCAAAGTCAAGTGAAAAGCAAAAAAGTCAACACGTCCGCGAATGTCCAATTTTCCGGCCCAAAGTCAAGAGATGAGCAAAAAAAAAGTCAACACGCCCTCAGATTGTCCTTTATACGTATACCACCTTCACACCACGAACGTTTTGTGCATTTGTCTGTGGGGGGGCGCGACCCTGCCTTTATGCGCCCCTGTATTAAAGAAAGATTCAACCTAGACATTACCTAGCGAATACTGGTGAGTCCTAGACTGATATACGGAATACGGTACATATATAGCCTACTCTACGTGGACCGCTACATATTTTGGTGATCCCGGCGTGATAGGTTGTTAAAAAATTGGTAATTACATTTATATTTCATGAACGTTCAGAATGGTTAGGCCTGAAGTTTTTGGCAGCTACAAGAAAACTTGTTGCTCGTTTAGGGAAAAAAAACGGTGTGACGAGAGTCTTTAAGCTCAATTCTGGTTATTTTCTTCAGTACTTAAGTATTTCTGGGCTCGGCAAGAACTGAATATTAGGGTGGAGTGAAAAAAATTTTTTGGAAATCGAAAAGAGTGTAGTTCTTAAATCTCGGCAAATGGTCTAAAACTTGTTGAAAATTTGTTTTTGGGGAGTTGCCCCCATTTTCCAGCCGGCTACCCCCCAAAATGTTATCGCGACTGATGACGCATGGGATAATTCACATATCTCGGTAACCACTGGTCGTAGAGTAAAGGCATGTGGCTGAAAATTCGCGGAAATACCATGTTTCTATTTGTGTTAATTAGAAGAAAATTTTTTGCATTTTCCACGCAAAAAAAGTTTCAGCCGAAAAACAAAAATTTTGACCATTTTTGGTAAATTTTTCGTAATTTCAATCAATGAAACTAATTTTCATATAAAATCTTCATTATACAAACTGTCAAAATCAAATCTTCATTATACTCACCGTATTACGCCGAAGCGTGTGACGAGTTGCGGGGCCCATTTTTGCAGCTTAGCGCCTGAGCAACACAGCTCCGAAGAAACGTCGCAACGGTGGCGAGTCGTTGGCGACATTGTGTAGATATGTACTTAGCAACTGAGCTATAGGCCGGTCGTAACTAACACTGTTTGTGATTTAATTTATCAATAAATGGACGAATGGTGACTTCCACTCTTGCTGAAATAGAATGAGTAGTAACAATCAGTGGTGTAAAGTCGAAGTAGTTTTGCTTAAGCATTATTGCTTGGTAACTAGTACTTGCTTAAATGATCTAACTTTCGACTACTTCTACCTTTACTTATGTAGTTCAATCAGAAAGTAACCCTACTTAAGTGGCTTAAAAAATAATAAGTAGTTAATATTAAGCAATGTATCACGCAAATAATACACAATGTTGCTTAATAATAAAATAGGCAACATTAGTATTAAGTGTATTGTTTTATTTTATAAGTTTTACAATTTCGTGATATTAAGTGGTCTTTTGTTGTTTGGCATGGACAATGAGATTGCATTTTGCAGATTTTTATGACACACTTCACTTTTTTAATGTGCTAATTATCCTAAATATAGCCTACTTAAGCGTCGGCAAAATATATGTCAAGTTTGGAGGTGAGCAAATTATTCTTTGTCAAAGCTCAGCTTTATTACCTTGGTTTTGCAAACGCCACTTTTTACTTAAGTAGCTTCAAATTGGTGGTACTTTTTACTTTTACTTGGTTACTTTTTACATCTCCTACTTTCTGCTATAGGCCTACTTCAAGCAGGCTAGTTTTCGCCATCAGTAACAATACTTATAGCCTACTTAACTAAATTTCTGGACTGCTTTTTACACCACTGGTAACAGTTGCCTCAAATCAGCAAGGACATAGCCTACCGCAAGAGAAAATCACTGAAATAGGCGTCCAGCAAATTTAGTGATTTTAGTAAATTGATTTTGATTTGATGCGAGATTGTTTTTAAATCATTTTCAATTTTCAGCAACATTATTATGCGAAAAAACATCACCCATACTGCATTTCTCGTCATCACTGGGGGGGAATGATTTGGCATCTCCCCCAGACAGAGCCGGCGGCAGAGCAGTCGACTTAGGGGGGGCCAAGCGTTTATCAGGGGGGGGGGCAAAGTTTGAAATTAAGTACAAAAGCCGCTGTCTTCAAAAGAGTAAGTTTGTTGATTGGGGGGTCCAAGCATGTCGATTGGCGGGACACCTCCTGTGGCCCTCCCTTGGCGCCGCCGGTCCTGCCTCCAAGATACCATTAAATTTTTACTGGGGGGGACAACTATAATTACTGGGGGGGAGACATCTCCCCATTACTTCGCACCCTTGATGCGAGAGAAGGCCAAGGTGAGACACAGAAAGAAACAGGTGGTATTACCTTTTCATTTGCTACATCGAAAAAAAATGTAACAAAAATGATGATGTGCTGTGATTGGTTAAAATGAAGATGAGCTGTGATTGGTTAAGAAAAAGTTATGATTATAGCTGCTAAATGATGTGGACTTATGGGCGCCAATCGAGGCCGTAGCCAGCCTTTACATTTTGGAGGGGCTGAAAAATCAACCTGAGTTTTTTCTTGATTTTCAATTTTGTTTGCTTCCCAAACCTGCACAGATCAATTTCAGTCAAGTAAAAAGTTTATGCAGAAAGCAAGAACTTGCACGCGGAAACGAAAAACGCAAGCATTAAATTTGCACCGATGTAGCCTACTAAAAGGCCTAATAGGCTACTCTCAAAACTTACAAAAATCCTAAGTGAAAATAAAATGATAGAGAAGTAAAATGTGTTAATCAGATAAGGACAAAAAACAAAAAAACGAAGCTATAAACTTATAATGCGTCTTACAGCGTAGTATCCAATAATGCGTCTTGCAGCGTGCTTGCAACCAGCGGTTGTGTTTTCATAATGCAAATTTCGTAACTGCGTTTCGTTTTGTTGCATATTATCCTCCATTCTCCAGAAAGCGATCAATGCGCTATTCGAGCTCGCTTAGGAGTGGCCGGCCATCTGTCCACCACACCAAAATAGGGGAATCCCGCAAAGTACTTTTCCCAACGGCACAACTAGTAAACTCGCCGGCTTGTTCTCCACACTGTCCCATCAATGCTGAGCGTCAAGCAGGGAAGCTGTGAATACCAATTTTAAAGTCATTTTGACCTGACTCGGGAAACCCAAGTCTACAGCTTTCAAGGCGGACGCTCATACCACTCGGCCATCTGAGCTGTTAAAACAATTGCACTAACTTTTACAATTGCACAACACTCGAACATCAGTCTATGTAACGGTAAAGTTAAAACACCTTCTGCTTTTTATTTATTTTTGTTTATGAAATACGATACTATGGTGTTGGGGTTCATACCAAAACATCCTTACAAGCAGGGGCGCGGGAACGTTTCTTGAACTGGGGGGCTCAAAATAGTAAGTTCGTGTCAACGTCTGGGAGGCAAAGCCCCCCAGACCTTTCCTTTTCTCGAACAGTGGAGTAGCCACGGGGGGATTGTGGGGGTTGCAACCCCCCCCCATTGAGCCTCAAATGACGTCATACGTACTTCTTTTTCTGATATTTATTTCGAAGAAAATGCATAATTGATGAAGCACTCAAAGTTTGGGGCCAAAAATGTGTCAAGCTTTCGCAAATATAGTTTAAAAAGCACTAAAATGGTCATTACAGTATGCAAATTTTCAAAACTTTTCCGGGAGAGCATGCCCCCCCGGACCCCCCAAAGTCGTTTTTCGTGCTTAAGTTGCTTAAAATTAACTCTGCCGAAAAAAACTGCGCTTGAAAAAGTGACGAAAATTGATGCTCCCTCTCTGAAAAAAATTTGAATACGCCTCTGACATGAAACCTTTTCAAAAGGCTTATTTACGCTCGTTTCCGTGTCCAAACGTCTTTGCATTTAGATAACATTCAACCTAATTTAAAGTTACACCCCCACCCACCGAAACTTTTTGGATCCGCTCCTAAACGTATGGTCAAATGTGACGTCATTCTCAAAACCCCTCCCATTGCAAAATCCTGGCTACGCTAGTGTTCTCGAATGTACTTTTTTAGGAGCAGGACACACGGCAGACCTGTCTTAACAGACATCAATTGCATGCCTGCTTAAGTGACCGGAATTTTTTCAGGATAATTTTTTATTATGGAAAACAAAATTGCTTACAACCATTAGGCTTTTCTATGCACGAATTACAACTCATGTATTTGTAAAATGCGAATTAACTCAATGACAAAACCGAAAAGTAGACAAACAAAATTTGTCCGATCTAACTTTTGCTTTACTGATCAGAGTTACACGCAACAAACAATGCACCACTAAGGTTTAAAAATAACAAAAAACACACGATCAAAATAAAGCACCGAACCATTTTTTAACATAATGAAATGTGTAGGTACAGGTATTTAGGTAGGCGTACTAGCTTAATTTTAGTAACAATCATCGGCAGTGCTCGAGTTGTGAAAACACTTATGGGGGTTGGGGGTTGTGAAAACACTTATGGGTATAGGCTACAACTTTTCACGCAGACGTAAAAAGGAATGGTCATTATAGTTGTAAGGGAATGGTTTACGCTAAAATGTTTTATGGGAGAATGGTGTTGTTTTTCGGGGGGATGGCATCCCCCCTCAAATCGAGTACTCATCATCGGTGCCAGTTTAGTAGTGATTTAGCCGCTTCATTAGGTAGGTAGAAAAAATTCAAAACCATTAAAAAACTCAACCAGAAAAAAGAACTTGCACAACCTCATAAAAGCTTGATCAGGGGTGCCCAACCAGTCGATCGCGATCTGCCGGTCGATCTTTGGATGCTTCGCTGTTGATTGCGGGCCGATTCGGCATGTACAGACGTCACGTTGGCCACCAACATGTCCAGTTCATGTAACGCGTCCGGCCCGCGAAGACCTTTTTCTTTAGCTTTTCTCAAAAATTTTGGTAGAACTCGGAACATCTGAAGGATTGAGGACCGTTTTTTGCACTTCACCGCATTTTCGTTTAGGATTTGCATAATTTCCACGATCAGTAGCGACTTTCATGAGCATTCAGAGTAGTTTGGCCTTAAGTGTTTGGCAGCTACAAGAATTGGCAGCCATTATACTTTTACTGGTCCATCGTCAATGACTGCTGTAAAGGTTTGCGAACGCTGATATAAAACACTGTTAAAAATGATCTTCAAACATTGAAAATTTTACCAGATTTTACGTTGACCTAGTGAATAATAACTGAGTGATTTTTAAAAGAATAGTGATTCTTCGTTGGTTAAAAGCACTGTAAAAAATATTTGCTTCATTAAGTATGTACGTTGCAAGCATTGATTCCGTCGCACTCAGTGCATAATTTGTTCAATTGTCAGGGAAGGGCTCAAGTGGTTCAGGGGGCTAAAAAAAGTCCAGGGGGGGCTTGAGCCCCCTCTGGCACCCTATACTTCCCGCGCCTATGCTAACAAGTGAAGCAAAAAGAACATTATAAATTAAAACATTGACAGGAAAAAAAGAAAAGTTAAAGCAATACTGCAAATTAAAATATAAACGAGCAAATACTGTGTGAATCAAATTTGTACAAATACTTTTAGTATTGGGATGCGAATCAGAAAATAGTGTTGAGATTTAAACTTGACATCGATTGAAGAAGCTACGAGAATTTTCGTTGAGTTAACTATGTATATGCGGCTGTCATTGAAATTTTTTCATTCAGTGTTTAATTTAGTGATTCCGGTAACTCTCTAAATGAGTGGTTTTCTGTGGATTTATGTATTTGCAACACGAAATGGACATTAGGTGTGGGGATACAAGAGATTAATGGCGCATCCGAAACATTATGTTAAAAACGTGGCGCATGGTATGTGAAAGGTTGGCCACCCCTGCACTAGACAATGATGACAAACTCGCGACAAAAAATTGTGTTAACGCTGAAGTAGAAACACGTAGTGTTAAGCGTTGGAACTTTTTAACCCTTGTAACTGGACTTTCGATAAATATTTGCATCTATCATTATCAGCAGTCACAGGCAGGGCGTCGAACCGAACCGGAACGTAAACCAAAAACCCGCATTAACCGCTTCCTTTCATTGAACCCGAACCGAACCGTAACTTTTATAATTAATAGACGTGAACCTAAACCTGAACCCAAGGTCATCAAAAATCTTGAACCTGAACCGGATTTGAACCGTTAAAATAATTTTTATCTAATCTAAACCTATAGACCGGAGTACATTTTTACGACTGTGCTATCAATGCCATAAGACTAAGTGATCCATTTCTGATGGTTTCGTTTCATTCGTCTCGGCGCGTTGCAATGACGTTGTTCTTGTTGGAAGGCGAGAACAACACGGCGACTTATAGTAACGGTGAACGGTGATGCATGCAAAAGAAATAATCGTTATTCGATAGTTCACTAAAAAGTAAAGAAATAATCGATTTCGATGGTAGTTTAAAAGAGTAAAGAATATAGAATATGGTAATCGATATTCGATATTACATTGAGCACTTAGTGGTGTACTCCAAGCATTTTTTGCAGTGCCAAAACTAGCGCCTCCCGAACCCAAAAACGGGGGGGGGGGCGCACAAAAAGGGGGCCTCGTAAAAATAGTCAGTAGCCTACATAGTACTATTTACTCAACGTACGATAAAGGTGCCTTAAATAGGCCTATTATAAGATTCAATATATTTGCTGTCTTAACTTGCGCGATGTGGGGCCCTCATACCATATTTATGTTTTTGGCCATGGAGGGGGGACCTGCAAAATTTTCGAAAGATAGCAGTCGCAAAACTAGCAATCAAACGTTTAGTAGCATACCAAGAGCCCTCATCCTCAAAGAAAAGGCGCAAAAATAAGCTTTTAAAACGTTTTTTTTGCGTAGGTAGCTGGATGTTAGAGTAGGGTTTGCTTGCAGCATTATTTGAGAGGGTTTGGAAGAGACCTAGTGGAACAGACTATTAAACCTTGTTAAAACTGAGGAATTTTAATGGCTCAAAACGCAGGAAAACCCTCCAAAATAAGGTCAAATTCAGCAATTTTTTTAAGAGGGGGCATTCCCTCACACCTTCTAGTTTGGCATCGCCTTTTTGGGGCGGCCGCATTGCCTAGTTTCGGTCCTGATTTTTTGTGATGACCTCACATTCATGCGGTAACTTACGCACAAACGACGGACATAATATATGACCATATGACATTATCGAAGCGAAGCAACTTTGCTATCAAAAATCTTTTTTTTTCTGCACCAAAAAAAAGATTATCAGCAAAAACAAGGTAATGATATACATTCGCTTATTTTAAATTTACTAAAGTGAGATAAAGTAACCTGGACAAAAAGAAGCGAATATGAAATATCGAATTGCGCCGAGAAAAAGGTAAAAACAAGACCATATTCGATACTCATTCAAAAAAGTAAAGGCTGCAGTGCATTCGATGAACAAAAAGTAAAAAATATCGCAATCGCATATAGATTACAATCGATTTTCCCCAACCCTGCTATTGCGTGATTTAGAGCAGACTCAGATTTTACATACGGCGGAAAAAAGACGAATAATTCTGAAGTTAATCTGAGGTTATTTCTGCCGCTGAGGACATCCTTTATGAGTTACAGCAGCATCTTCAAAAGCAATTAGCCTAAATACTAAGCTACAAATAGTTTTTTAAAAAAATCGCCCGTGGCTGTGTACCAGAACATAAGTCAAATTGACGGTTCAAATTCTTAAACCCACACCGAAATTGAACTTTTTAATTTTTGCTTCTGCGAACCTGAACCCGATAATTAATTTTAATCGGAACTAAACCTGCAAAATCAAACGAAAAAAAACCTTAACCGGAGATTAACCGCTAAAAATAAATTTTGCGGAACCTAAACCCAGAGCGATATTTCAAGCGGTTCCATGCCCTGGTCACAGTGTATGCAAGAATACAATTTACAATAGCACAACTTTTATTAAACTGTATCTTCCTACCCAGTTTCATCTCATCTTTACTGGGTTAAGAGCTAATTCGTTGATTAATGCGCTTCTCAACAAAAAGTTGGAGTTTGGTCACCACATAGCCTACTTTACGTTCAAAAACATGACGACCACCAAAAATACCTTTGCATAAATTAAATTTATTGCGTCGAGAGAAGGATACCACAGCAACAATGTAAACAAAGTCTTGAATGCGTTTCTGCCGTACCTATCAGTAAATGATTAACAAATCATGTACCGGTATCAGCCAGAAACAGTGAGAAGGTTGCTTACGTTGAGTAATTGAGTTTTATGTGAGGGTTTTACCTCATGATTGAGTTTGAGCATTGAATAGAATGCCACAGTTGTAAAATCAGCTATTAATGCTTGAGCATAAACTTCATATTATAGTCTATATACCAGGCCTATACCATTAACAGATTAATTAGTGGTACCAGTACGGTATGTAATCGCAGTGGGGTCCTACTAAACACCGCAAAGGATTGAAACATCGCCAAGAATGCCAAAGGAACTCAAATTGATGTACTAAACACTGCAAAGTACGACAAAGGACCCTAAGACCCTAACCCTAGCCCTAACTTAACCCTAGCCTTTGAACCCAAACCTAACCCTAATTTAACGTTCTTTCTAGTTCTTTGTTATGGTATGATTCTGAAGCGATTCGACTGAATAGTACTGGATTCCGTTCAAATCCAGTACGGTATAATCTGATAATATTTTCATTGGTCGTACTCGAGTCTCCTTATACCGACTTCACAATGTACCTGTAGGTACCGTATTTTGTTGCACCACAATATAACGGTATTACAATTAAATCAGATAAAAACCTTTGTTAACAATGAATCACTATCCTTCAAACCAGCACATTCACAAAGCAGATTCCACATCCAACAAGAAAGCAAACAATGGCGCACAGGCTTTTTATGCTGCAGCTAGCACCATCACCTAGCACATACAATGACGCAACAATGCTAGTCAACTGCTCGGATGACACAAGTTATTTAAGGAACAAAAAAGTGATATGTATAAACCATAGATGGGCAAGTTAATGCAAAATGTTAGCTTCGTTAACCACTACTTCGTTAATGGTTTTTCTAATTATGGAATAGTAAGTCTTTGCCTTACTGCAGTACTATTCCATAAATAGAGAACACTCTAATTATGGAACTGTGGAATAGTATGGCAATGGCATAGTATGGTATGGAATAGTATCAGTATTAGGAATATAGCATGGTATGGAATAGTAAGTAAGGCACTGTGGTATAGTATGGCAGAACTGGGCGATAGAACGTTTAAGGCACTAGAGTAAAGGGGCCCATATAAAAAAATTAAATTTGGGGTGAACGGCCCTCAAGGTGAATGTGCCTCAGGCCTAATTTAGGGCAAAAGGACCTCAGGACAGGATGGTTGAAGCAATAAATGGACCTTAGGAATAGGATGTTACCGTAATTTAGGGCACTGGGGGATATCCTATGCATAAATGGGGCTCTAGGACCAATGGGCCTCAGGGCATTTGGGGCAATTGGGGATATGGGTCTGAAAAACTTTTGATATCAATGTTTGCGTAAGCATTTAAGCGATTTTTCTGCTCACAAGCAATATGTGAAGAGGGCTAGTGACTAATATCTGCCAAAATATGGGGCACATGCTACAAAAAGTGGGGCATATGCCACAAATTATAGAGCATGTGCCACAAAAACAAAAGAACAAAAGGTTGTGGCACATGCCACAAAAAGTTGTGACACATGCGCTGAAAAGTTGTAGAACGTACCCTTTCAAGGCATGTGCCACAACTTTTTGGGGCATGTGCCTCAACTTTTCAAGGCATGTGCCACAACTTTTCAGGGCATGTTCCACAACTTTTAATGGCATGTGCGTTAACTTTACAGGGCATGTGCCACATCTTTTCAAGCCACAACATTTCAAGGCATGTGCCACAACTTTTTGGGGCATGTGCCTCAACTTTTCAAGGCATGCGCCACAACTTTTCAGGGCATGTGCCACAACTTTTAGTGGCATGTGCCTTAACTTTACAGGGCATGTGCCACATCTTTTCAAGGCATGTGCTATAACTTTTTGGTGCATGTGCCTCAACTTTTTGTGGCATATGCTCCACATTTTGTGGCGCTTGCCCCATATTTTGTGGCATATTGGTCACTATTGTGGCATGTGCCACAACTTTTAGTGGCATGTGCCCCATGTTTTGTTGCACATGCCCCATATTTTAAGGCATGTGGCATGTTGATCACTACTGCTGTTGCAATATATTTTGTTGTTTTTATCTTGCTATTTGACCTCATAAGTCATATTTTGGTGATTTATTGATATCAAACTTAACCAACAATAGAAAAAATAAGCATTTACAAACATTTAACGGAAGTTATCAAGCACTAACGAAAGTTAGTTTAGTTTGTTAATTTCGAAAAGAAATTTATAACAAATTAACTAGTTAATGAAAAAGTTAGTTTAGTTCGGTAATTTAAAAAAAAATTTAACGAATTAACTACCAGTAGTTAATGAAAAAGTTAGCTTCATTATTAATGAATTAACGATTAATGAAAATGTGCCAATCTCTGGTATAAACTGACAAGCTCCCAGGAGCAAACGATAAATCAGATACCGGTAAATAATTACTGTAGGCCTGTATATATAATATAAAAACTCATAGCGTCTGAGAACCAGTTCGAAAGTCTGTATTTGTGATGAAAAGAAGCTTGTATCACGTAATGCATGTACTCAAGTGAACCTTGAATCTAAAGCAGCAGGTGAAGTTGTCATTGTCTTGTTTGAGAATGCTTCATTGCCTGATTTGCGTTTGAGGCTTAAAAGAGTAGGCGTTGCCTTCCAGGTGTCGTCAGTTCAAGTAAAAGGGAATGTACCGGTAGCGACTAGCGAGTGGAAGTCGCTACAATTCCAAGTCCTTTGTTGTTCTTTGCAGTGTTTAGTACTGTAGTAGATCAATTTGAGGTTCTTTGCGGTGTTTCAGTCCAGGTCTTATCTAGAATCGGCCCCCACGCTTTTTCCGTCTGCCAACCTTAACCTAACCTACGATCTTAACCTGACCTTAACCAACTCTAGCCCTAACCAAACCTAACCCTAACTAAATTTAACCCTAATCAAACCTAATCCTAACCAAACCTAACCCTAATTGAACCTGGGGGCTGATACTAGATTTAACCCTTTCAGTTATGGTGTTTCGTAGGATCAATTTGGAGCAGAGAGTATCGGTACTATAGGCCTACTAGTGAAAATACCCAGTACTGTACATTGGAAACTGCAGTAAGGGGCATGCTGATGGTACTGGCAGATATATCTACACCATAATTGTGTAGGCTTATGGGTACATAGTCTATTTTTTTAAGAATGCTTTTAGGCTTTGCTTGAATAGGCCTGTACACTTCTGAAGGTTTTTGTAGAGTACTGGTATGGTACCAGTACTGTGGTAATACTGTGATATTATACCGGTAGCGGTAGACTATACTACCGATACAAGTAGTGATTTTAATGAACAATTATTTTGCTATTAATGGCAAAACAAACACTTCCAAAAAAATAAAGCCTGAAAACAACTGGCAAGAACTAACAGCATCTGAGCAACTACCGGTAGTTTATGTTGAAGCATGCAGATCACGTAGCACTAAGCAGCGTGATCAAATTTATAATATTTACAACATTGATGTTGTGCTGTAATAAGCAGATAAATGATTGACTTAGTAACATATCGAGGACAGGGAACACCTACAATCAACTGCTACACTAGATAGGTATACTGGTGACAGGATAGAGGTTATTTTCAATAACTGAGGTTATTTTCAAATTATGTTGAACTAAAAATTCAACAGTAATTGAGGGAGAGGGCAAAGTGAGCTTGTGCTCTTCTAGTCAGCAGCCACCCATTACATGGTTACCCATGAGTTTAGTATAAAATTAGTACATATAACACTGCAATAAAAACCGAAAATTTGTGCATAGCACCTTTCTACTCCAATTGAGTGCGGCAATGGTGCAATTTGCTGCAAGAAGCTCCTATATTATGTGGCAGTATCTATTTTGCCAGTAACAGCAAAATACCGATAGTTTCTGTTTATTTTTCTGGCAATGCATCAATCCTGCATGGTGTGGATATGCACGATTGCAGTTAATGGCAATATCATTTCTAGCTTCATTTTGTTGGCAGTAGACTGATTGATCCTGGATAGTGTAGTTACGCATGACTGGTACTAAGTAACGACCCCTGCCACATTATTCTGCATACATTTTGCAGTGTTTTGATTTTAGTTTTAGGTTAGACCTATTGCATTTATTGCCACCATTGCTGGTGTGATCGTTTCTTGGAGTAAATTAAGAAAAAATTTCATAGCTTAACCTCAAATAAAGCATGGGCATTGTCACAAAGCTCACTTATTTGATTGGTTTTTTATCACTTTATGCATCATTTATTCATCGTCCTATACCTGCTGACGTTCCTAATTCTCTGCATTTTCAATTTCTCGTTGATTATTTGTCAGCTGTGGAAGTTATGGTGAGTCAGTAAATGAAAGTTATCTCATTCTACTTTTAGTGCAAAAATGTAGCTGCAAATATGGGAACTGGTGGATTAAAGTTTTTGGTGACTTAAATGATTAACGAAATCAAAAATTTCTACACGCTCTGTTAGTTGTAATATCTACAGGGATGTGAAAACGAAAGTTGTCAGCAAAAGCACAGAAATTCCATTTCTTCTGCTTCCGCATAGGTTATTTCACTGAAAAAGCATATGCTATTGGTGAAAAACTTAGTTACATTTCCCAATGTGATCAGAACTCAGTTTGTTAAAAAAAACTAATTGATGAGATTGCACTCAAGTCCAAGTAAAATGCCATTTTAGTTTAATCATAAATATTACAGCCAAGAAACAGCTAAACACACATTTTGACTGACTTGTTTCTGTTGTCATTGTTAACATCCGTGCTTCTTGGCTGTAGTATACATACTTGAATTGCTGGCTATTGATTAACTCTGAGTAGTATCGAATACCATTTTAGTTTTGCAAAAAGGCGTGAAAAAGTATTGTATAACAAGCATCATAATTTATGTTGGTTATGGGCAAAAAAAGGTAGTTGATAGTGGAAGCAGAAGCGATAGGTCTAAAATCGGAAGTGGTTGACAAAACAATTTCGCTTTCACATCCCTGGTCCGAACTGTGTTGTCATCAACATGGTCCAGCTGTATTGTGTGCAGGCAGAATAGACATCCTTCTTTTGGTTCATCGCTGTAGTCAATAATATTTAATGCATTAACTGGGCTACTGCTGACTCGAATATGCTACCTCACTTTGCCGTCCCCCTCAGTCGCAGTTGAGTTTACCATTCCATAGCGTGAGGAAAACGCAGTTGTTTAGTTATGGAAGCAAACCATAGAATTTCTTGACTGTTGCACCACGCCATAGTACTTCTTATGCAATGTGTTTTGCTAAATCTATTGCACTAGAAAGATTTTGCCTACATGGATTGTTTTCACCACCTATATTTCACTGGCTATTATGCATCAAGGTAGATGATGTCATTATATTTTTAGGCATCTATTACTGAGCGTTTGGGCGTTTGGAATCGCTGGTGGTGCTATCCTGGAAATTTGGATTTCATTCCCGTGGCTTTTCCAGCTCCCAGTGATGTTGGTATAGAATCGATCGAGTTTGCAGGAGTTCCATCAACTGTGATAGCAACCAAAGGTAAAGTTACGTGTTAGACTAGCAAAAAACGCGTTTTCAAAAAATATTTATTCAATGTGTGCAAATCAATGATCACGTTCTGTTTCAAGCAACAGCTCAGATGGCCGAGTGGTATGGAGCGTCTGTCTCTTGAGCTGTAGACTCGGGTTTGATTCCGAGTCGGGTTAAACCAATGACTTTAAAATTGGTATTCACAGCTTCCCTGCTTGACGCTCAGCATTGAAGGGACAGTGTGGAGAACAAGCCGGCAAGTTTACTTGTTGTGCCGTTGGGAAAGGCACTTAGCGGGATTCCCCCATCTTGGTGTGGTAGACAGATGGCTGGCAACTCCTAAGCGAGCTTGTATAGCGCATTGATCGCTTTCTCGTGATAGGAGGATAAATATGCAACTAAATAAAAAAGCTTCTTCGAAATACCAAGACTGCATTAATTAAAAGCATAACATGCGCATTTTTTCTGAAAACATTTTGTTGACAACTTAAATGCTGTAACTGCATTATTTGATCTTCGTTTCATAACTTTGAAAAAAAGTTGACCATACTCATTTTTTGAAAAAAAAAATAAAGAAAATAGCATCTTTTGTTCAGCAGACCGATGTTTCATGTGTTTTCTACGATGTGTCTCAGACCATAGTTTTTGTTGCTTGCACGCCTTTTTGCAAGAATCATTATTTTTTCAATGCTGTATTTATTATCACACTGCAACAAACTAATATTTGATCATGCTTAATCATAATGTTATATTTTGCTTACTTATTTAATAAAGTATATAAAGTGTTTTTTCTTGCTATTGCTTTGACAATGATTTTGTGCGTCGACTATGATTGATGCATTTTTTGCATTATTAGCTTTTAAGGAAAGATCCACCCCTGGTCCCGCATTGGTCTATCTTCATGGTGGCGGTTGGGTATTTGGAAGTTATTGTAAGCTTTTTGTTTCAAACAAATTTTTAATTGTAAACATTTGCATGTTAAAATTCGAATCCTTGTCACGTAATTGCCTTTTTTTTTATTTCCATAATAACTTAAGTTTTTTTTTGGAAGTCCTGGGGCGGTATACTGCTCAAGTTTTGCGCACTTATCACAATGCGTTAATTTAATCAACAAACAAAGTTGACGCATTGCGTTAAATGTAACAAAAGTTTAACAGTATACCACCCCAGGTCTTTGTTATGCTGAGACTTTTGATTTTTTGCACAATATTTAATTTTTTTAAAACAAGCTTTAGACTTGGCTTACAAATGTTCTTTATTGTAAAAATGTCAATTTTTTTAAAGTGGATTGACAGCATCTTGCTCTTGTTTCTTGCACTTCGTAAAACAAATCTGGCAATTTAGCTTACTGAATCGCATTGCAAGTTAGTTTTTTTTGTCTAATGAGATTAATTGAGGTATTGGGTCAGCTGACATTCGTGCTTTGTGACTGCAACGCTGGTTTAATTTTAACTTGCAGTGACTTACAAAGGAGTATATTTGCAAGCCGTTGAAGAAACTGGATTCCTGGTAATGGCTCCAGAGTAAGATTATTGTATTTAGTTGCATATTTATCCTCCAATCACGAGGAAGCGATCAATGGGTTATGCAAGCTCGCTTAGGAGTTGCCGGTCATCTGTCTACCCCACCAAGATGGAGGAATCCCGCTAAGTGCCTTTCCCAACGGCACAACAAGTAAACTTGCCGGCTTGTTCTCCACACTGTCCCTTCAATGCTGAGCGTCAAACAGGGAAGCTACGAATACCAATTTTAAAGTCATTGATTTAACCCGACTCGGAATCAAACCCAAGTCTACACGTCCCGAAGCGGACGCTTTTACCACTCGGCCATCTGAGCTGTTACGCATTTTAAGAAAATTTTTAGTATGCTGGTGGTCGCTATAGTTCGTTGTTAATCAATTATCTGGCAATGACTTACAAGATGGATAAATCTTTGTGGTAGAAATAGTACTGATTATGTTATTTTTTCCCGTTTACAAGTCCAAAAAGCATCAGAGAAAAACAAACTTAAAGTAACGTTTAATCCTGAAATTATATACTATGTTTAAACGTGAAAGTAGTAATTTTCTGGAGTGTTTTACAGAGTGATTTTAATAACCAGTACTTCAGCAACGGATTGTTTGATTAGATATCGCAAAGCTCCTCACCATCCCTTTCCAGTTCCGTTTGAGGATTGTTTGAACAGTACGATTGAGTTTATGAGAAGAGCAAAAGAATACAATGTTGATCCGAATAAAATTGTGATTATAGGCGACAGTGCTGGTATGAGTTTATTTTTTGAAAGCATCTTCATCTCGTTTAATCAAACAATCATAATCAAACCTTCATTATACTCGCAGTATTACGCCAAAGCGCGTAACGAGTGGCAGGGCCCGTCTCCGCGGCTTAGCACGTGAGCAACATAGCTCCAAAGAAACGTCGTAGCAGTAGCAAGCCGTTGACGACGTTGTGATCGATTTGACTGGCTTGGGAAGCAAACCCATGGCCTTCCGCATCGGTCGCGATGTTTTTAACCATTACGCCAACCGCCCAGTGCTGCAATAATAGTCTCAGTAGCTGAAGAACTGCTCGACTTCTGCGGAAACATTATGCTTTGTTGAATATGTTGTTTAAGCGCGTATATTGCACATGTTTTCGTTTTAACTTTTGTCCAAATGTTTTAAGAGGCTGAACATGTATGATAATGACATTTTAGAAGGAGATTTGCTGCAGTTTCTGGAACAAACCAAGCCCACAGAAGCGGCGTAGTGTAGCACTACCGCACAAGGTTAAGGATCCCTTTAAATGAGTTCGATTCATCGCTCGAGCCAACTGCGCTTGACGTGCGGCTATTGTCTTGGACAGCGCAAGCTTTTGCTGTCTTCCTTACTTCGCTGTTAAACTTTTGATTTTTCACTTCGTACATTTTTTCAATTATTAATTCGTCCTGAAAAAAAAAAAAAAAAATTGGTTCATTTTTTGAACTTACTCCAGGCGGAAATTTGGCGATGGCCGTGTCAATGGAGTTGCTCAAAATAAAAGAAAAAGACGATAGCATTTTTCAGCCTGCCATGACTACTCTCATATATCCAGTTTTACAAATGGCAAACTATCTGCTTCCGAGTCGTCAGCAGAATGCGCAGTTCATGTTTTATAATGGTCTTGTGCCGAAATTTTGGCTTGCTTACATCGGGTATGTACTAGTGGTAACTGTTTGTAGGTCTGGTTGTTTTTTAAATTTCCAAATGCAGTTTTTTTGTAATTTCACGTATCTGTTAGATTGTTTGTTCACTTTCTTGCTTTGACTTACGGAACTTTTTGCCGCTCTGTCCCAATTTGATATCTGTTGTTTGCGAAAAACTTTAACTTGGTGAGTTTTTTCAACATCTCAAAGAGCTTCCTTGCAACATCTTTGTTGATTTATGTTTTTTTATATTGCATACTGTACCCATGTTTTTTTTGATTATGCGACCTCTTCGTATATTTTTTTACTCCAGCATCTTTCAAAATTGCTTTTTAATCCAATTTTTTTTGTGTTGTTAACCAAGTTCATATTTGATCAGCTCATTACGCTAAATTTTCCAAAGCAATTTTGGAATCTGTTGTAATGCGTTTTTTTAGCTTTGCTTACAATTCTTTTGTTTTCTGCAGTAAATTTAGGTTTGCTGTTGTGCGCTTCTAGGCCAAATTTTTAATGCAAAGGAAAATGTAGTGCTGAAATAATACATAGCCATGCGTCAGAATTCAAAGAGTTAACGGTAGACACTATTTTCCACTTGAAACAGGTGATTTGCCGTACAAAATTGTGATATTGCAAGGTAAGGTAATTTCATCTCGAAGTTCGTCCGACACTCATCGGCAAAAAGGGAGAAAACTGGAAATGCATCTCGTTATATATCTCTTTGCTATATGACGAGTTGCATTTCCAGTTTTCTCCTTTTGCGACGATTTTCTCTCGATGAGTGTCAGACGAAAAGCTTCGAGGTGAAATTACTTCACCTTGCAATTTCCACTTTTTTCAGGCCTGTATTATCGAATATTAAATAGTCGTTATTTACTACATGATAATAGTTTTGGCACGTTTGATATTGTTTTACGGTGATTTGCAGACTTAATCACCGCATGGATTTGGCTGAAATCATCGCTATTAATGGTCATGTGAGACCTGAAATGGAAGAAAAAGTTAAAGTTGTCAGTTCTTCTGCCGTGCCTGAAAGGTAACGAACGGTATCGGTACTATTAAGATTTTAACAAGTTGCTTGATACGCTGTGCCCTTTTTTGTTTAAAATGCAGATCTTTGCTGTTGCCAAAAAAGGTGCCACACAATACACCTTTGCTAACACATGCACTCGTGCAGTGATTTAGTGAGAAAATATCGCTGAACCTGTTCTCCATGATGCCGCCCATCATACCACGATATTATGATTACGCTTGTAAACAATGTTCAACATGTAGTTGCACAAAGCCGATATATTATACAGAATGTCCCAAAATAAACAAAATCCACATACACCTTAAAATGAAACACTATATACCGTGAAAATCTAGCTAAAAACTCGAAACTTTCAGTACTCGATTGTTATTATACGAGCTCGTAGAAAATGGTAACGTTTTTGTTTTTTAAAGAAATGATAATCGAATGAATGTGTTTTCATTTATTTTGAGACAACCTGTTTATGCTAAATCTATAAATACAGTAAATAAAATCCAGTTTTTGGACGTTAATTTTTCGAACTTTCCTTTTCAGACTGCTGGTTCGTGGTTTTAATGGTACAAAAATACCTCTGACGTCACAGCAAAAGAAAGCATTGGATCATGACACATTGGAACAAATTGAATCAAATTACATGGATAAACGAATTGCCCCACTAATGTCTTCTGATAAGGAATTGGCTAAGATGCCTCGTACTCATATATTGGTGTGCGAATACGACACTTTAAGAGACGATGGAGTAAGTGCTTTGCTTTGTTACCAATAAGTTTGTAATATAGCTTTATCGTTGATTTTTGCAATCGAATTGATGCATACCTTGAACAATTTCACAATCCACCTCGCTTCGTAGTTGCTGATTGAATTTTAGTTTGTTGAGTCAGTGCTTTGTAACCACGAATACCAATATTTTTTAAGGGCATACCACTTCAATGGAGGTATACTGAAGTGTACGAATACCATGATAAAATATAGTAAACTAGCATCATGAATAGGTAGAACCACGCATCTTCCGATCTTTTATTTCTTTACTGGACCTTTTTCAATTTTGTTAGAGAATGCTCGACCTTTTTTGTTGTTGAGAAAACCCTTAAAAAACTTGTCTTTTTTTAGAGAATGCAACTGAGGGTGTATAATACTTTAAGTACCCTCTATAAGTGCATACCATTTCAAAAAAGGTTCATAAGCACCGTGTTAGGTGAACAGTTTAACCTAACAAAGCATGCTATGGCAGGGTGTTAAAATCGGCCTTGCTTCCTTTTTTTCTTGAAACGTGAAAATAAACAAAGCGACACAAATTATGTGTACTTTTGTTTCCTTACCTCATCAGCCCGGCGACCATAAAATTTGTGCCAGTTGTTTTTTGATAAACTGTATTGATATAGGTCTAAAACTAAATGATCCTAGTAAACAACTAAACATTAGTAAACATCGAAAGTAGTGATCTGACAACACGCTCCTTGCGTCTATGGAACATGAATATGTGAAGAGGTATTGCCAACAGAAGATTCATCACCTCCCGAGTTGACGGGTTTTTTGTTAAGCTTGAATTTCTTAGGTCATATCAAAATCAAATCTTCGTAATACTTGCGGCATTACGCCGAAGCGTGTAACGAGTGGTGGGGCCCATCTACGCGATTTAGCGCCTGGGCAACACAGCTCCGAAGCAACGTCACAAGGGTGGCGAACCGTTGGCGACGCTACGTCCGATTTCACCGGCCCGGGAATCGACCTCTGACATCCCGCACCGATAACAATATCTTTAAAAAAACGAGCTAACCTGCCGGTTCTTAGGTTGTATATTTCGGTTAAATTATGCGTTCCGACCCTAAGTATTTGACCAAGTTACAACTTACAACAAGGCCGGAATTTGGAGTCCTGAAAGTGGGAGGGTGTTTTTGGGAGATGTGTTGAAAAATATCTCGTAGTCGAAGCCATGCCTCTGGCCGATTTCATATCTAGTCCGATACTGTTTTCTAGAACGTTTGTTATATTTGCTATATATGTAGTTGAAATTACGTTCCCTACAATCTTGCACAAGCATGGAAAATAGCTAGCTGATCTTCTTTATAAGCCTTCGTCTCCTGATAATATTAAATATTTCTGTTAAGTTTTTGCGTCGCATATTTTTCGGTGACAATAAGAGTGACCGCTCGATTTGAAGACCGCTGAAGTCCTTTCGCGGCATCCTAGTTGCTACCTCAATGCTTTATATTTTGTCGCTTTTCTGCATGCGTGTATGTTTGACGTGGTTGGAGGCAAAAATAAATTTGTTACTACTGCTACTATTTATTATGCATGTTCCTTAACGTTCATTTGATTAGATCTTGCTTTACGAGAGAATGAAGAAGCTAAGCATTGACGTGACCCTGCAACATATTCCTGATGCTCTTCACGCAACTTTGAACGTTGGTGCCATATTTCAAGACACTTATTATGGGAAAGAAAACAAAAAGATGTATGCAATGATCAAGCAGCATTTTTCTTAATTCAATATGCTTAATCATTACTTAATTTTTATCATGATTTTTATGTCATAAAATTCACTATGCATGGTTGTTACTGTAGTTTTTCTTGTGCTGATATCAACCTTGAAGCAGTGGTAGAAATAACTTTGTTCCGATATTCAGTCACCTTACTCTAGCTAACTTAGAGAAAGGAGTTTTTCATGCGTACTTACAGCGTTTTATAATATTGTCTAGAGAATTTATTTAACTTGCTTCGAGGTTTCGTCTGAAATCGCCTCGGAAAAACGTTTGTTGAAATTGAAGCTCTTATGTTAACGTTGAAAATTTGTGCAAAATTAAGTTAAATTTATGAGCCATTTGTTGTAAGTCCTGATTTTATTTCAAGGATGTAATTTGCTAGTTTTCCACGAGTGGGTTTCATTTGGCCAGGGTCAAGTTGTGGAAGTTGATTCCAATTTTTTACGCAGTGCCATCGTGGTATTAAATTTTCTAACGCTGCTTCTATGACATCCAAAGGAATGTCCACTTTGGGAAATTTCGTTTGTAGGCTAAAGAATTGGTTTTAGCGCGTTTTTGACCTACACCATTGATTTAATTCGCTCTTACTTGAATTGTGCTTGTTTTTTGCTTATCAGCAATGCATCTGAAATTTTTCAATAATCGTGCTACCTTATGAAACTATTTGTCCTAACAAGGTGATTGCCGAAAGCCATTACAGTTTATACAGTAATCTATGCATATTAATGGTGCTAGATTATGGTGATGACGTAGCTGCAGTGTTTTTACGTTCAATAAATCTCGTTCTAGGAGCTTTTATTTGATATCACTGTTGGTGGGGAAAAATCTTCCCGACTGTAGGTGTTTTTTGCGACAAGCTTACTTCGATAAATCTGCTGTAGAGTTTGGTAGCTTGGAGTAAATGATATTGTGATATTGTAGTGGTGTTATTTTTGCTTTCGGCTTTATTTTTTAAGTTAGCTTCAAGCAATTATGTTCATTTCTAAGTTATTAGCGTAATTTTGTTAGCAATTTACTGTGATTTGCTTCGTACAGTTTTGTTCTCTAGCGTAGCAGGCTTATTTGATTTGCAGTTTTGATTGGTCCTGCACTGTCTCTTTCAATTTCTTGTCCAGCTGTTTAGACTGTGTTTGATTTTGTGTAGATTGTTAAAAATTTATAAAATGAGGACTCGCGTATATTAATTTGAAATACGCGACCGGTTAGCTCCATTAAAACATTGCTGTTGATGCGAGAGGTAGCCTATGGAGTTCAAATTCTTAGTCGGTGAAATAGCACGCAGTGTCGCCACCGCTGCGACGTTTCTTCGGAGCTGTTTTGCCCAGGCGTTTATCCCTGGAGATGTGCCCCTCGTTGCATGCTTCGGCGCAATACCGCGAGTACAATGAAGATTTGATTTTTTTTTGATACAGTGTATTGGAACTGCAAGCCCAAGAACCAAAACCAATCTAATCAGGACCTAAACGCTGAAATTTCAAGAAAATTTTGCACATTTCCAAACTCAGCGCTTCTTGCAGAAACGTTTTTCACGATTATTGAGGTCGTAGTCAAGGCCGGCGCCAAGGGGGGGCCTTGCCTTCCCAATCGGCATGCTTACTTTTTTTGGTCTTGCCTTCCCAATCCCACAATCAGCAAACTTACTTTTTTGAAGACAGCAGTTTTTGTGCTTAATTTCAAACTTCGGTCCCCCCTGATAAACGCTTGGCCCCTCTGAGTCTACTGCTTTGCCGCCGGCTCCGCGCTTGGTACTGCAAGCAGCAATCATGGATGCGCACAAGACTGCTGCACGAGATACGGACACCGGTTTTTCCTCTGACCTGGTTTGTCCTCTGACCCAACACGTGGAAGGTTAGCTCCATTAAAATTTTATTACTAAGTCCAAGCGAGGTTTCGGAGATTTTCGACGAAAAATAACGACTGGAGCGTCATTTTTGCGCAGGGTTAGACGGCGATAGTTTGTTCCGAAAAGACGAGAATTTTAACAAAGTTTGGACGTTTTTCGCGACATTTCTTTTAATTTTGATCAAATTGAGTCAAAATTTTGTAGGTTTGATATACATCATATAAGTAAAATAAGGATAAGTTTTATTTATCTTCGGTATAAGAAAGCTCTGAGAAAATTTGAGGGTTCGCCTTATTGGCCAAAATTTGAGGTGTTCGCATACTGGTGCACCGACACTAGACTAATTGTACACCGTATATTCAGAATACTGTGCCCATAGCTTGGCTTCTAGAGAAGACTATTTTATGATTCTACTCTAAAGACTCTCAACCAGTTAATTACATACTGGTACATAGTTAGCAACATAGACTATCTGCTGAACTCCACCACAGAATTGGATAGGCCGAGTGTTTTAACGCATAATTTCTCCCACTTCAGGGTCGTTCACGTAAACGAAGTTAGCTGCGATAGCGAAACTACTATTCCTACTCTAACCCTAACCGCACGATCTTGCCGATTTACCTACGTCACAGTTTCCGATTCATATAATAATAATTTAAGTAATCCTGAAAGTGAAACCCTATTATTGAGGCGGGGTCATGCCCAAAGTGGCGCCACATTAATGTGGCGCCACTTGAGTGCAAAGTGGCGCCACCTCTAAGTGCAAGTGGCGCCACTTCAACATACAAGTGGCGCCACTTCAACATACAAGCGGCGCCACTTCAAGATGCAAGTGGCGCCACTTCAAGATGCAAGTGGCGCCACTTCAACATACAAGTGGCGCCACTTCACCACCGCCACTTCATTTTGCAGGTGGCGGCGCCACGCGCCACTTCAGTTACTATGAAATGATACAGATGGTGGTAGAGGTTTAGTGCTGTAGAGGTGGCATTTTTATGCAGAAGTTAAACAAGGCCATTGATGTTGCAATAGCTTCATATCACAGTTTTATGGTAAAAATCCCAGCTTGTCTTGATAGTATTACTGCATTGGGGACACTCGGGCATTAAGCAGTTAGAACTGTTTATGTTAGACTAAAGCCCCTTCAGTTTTTAAGCATTTAGAAGTGCACTGGTAGACTACCGGCAGTGTACACTGTACTGGTGTGTAGGCCTACTACAGTACTAATCAGCTAGTGTACAGGTAACAGATTCGACTAGTGTTTATTGTATACCAGGTATACGGACTTGCTCTGTGCTGCACCGGTGTAAAGATACTGGGGCTTGTTTGAAATAATCCTATCTTATTGTGGGGAAGTGTTTCTGCCAAGCAGAAGGGAGTTCAACAGCAAAAGGTGACATTTTCATGGTCTTTCCTCCTCGACATTCGACAATACAAATTACCACTACTTTTCTCTCTGGGGTTTTAAAAGGTTAATTTAAACTTTTAATATTGGCTTGCGGCACTGTGCTCAGGTTTTACACATCCTTCGTGGTGGGTTCGATTCATGGCTGAAGTCAATCTCACTTGATATATTTACGGGTGTTTGCTGACTGGTTGAGTGCAATAATAAAAATTACTAATACAGTTTTGACCTGCGTTCATGTAATGTCAGCAAAGCAAAAGATGATCCATGGGCCAAAAAAAAGTTGAGAATCATTTGGATAGCCTTAAATTAGTTATACTTATTTACGGTACATTTTGCAATTCAAGACATAATGTTATTAGTCAGCTGAAAGTTTTTTCGCTTCAAATTAACTACGGTATGCAGCGCAGCAAAAAAACATATCAATTATGGTAAATCGCTGTAGATTCACTCCCCGCTGTGATTGTTTTCGAACCTGGTTGAAACATGCATTGTTGTGGGCGGTCGGTTGTCGCGGCAGTCAGTTTGCTGTAGTCAATTGTTCATGTTTGTTTAGAGATGCGCTGTTAAACTACTCACAGTTTATGGCCTACTGTTACTGTGCTTTTGCTTTTATAATGTGTGGATTCTGGGATTTGTTCTGGGTTTTGCTCTCATGATTTTTTTTTTTTAGAATAAAAAGAGATGCTAAACAGTTAAATGCCTAGGAATTGAACTTCTTTAAACTAAAACTGCAACATTTTTTGTACTGTATTTTACTTGTGCTTGCACAACGCGAAGAAGCTCTGGGATGCACTGTGCAGGAGATGTTGGGTTCATTCCTATCTGCAAAGAAGAGAACTGAGGTAGGGTGATTGTTGCTATGCATTGGATTTAGTAAACTGTTGCTTGGATGCAAGACAATAGGTTTTGTTAAAGAATTTGATGTTTAAAAATGTTCAATTTTGTTACTATTAGTTAAACTTATCAGGATTTAATGTACATTTTGATCAGTCAGTTGTGGTATTAGTAGCGTTTGAAGATATGATTAATGCTGTAATGGTGCGTTAGGTCATTCATGGCTTCATTGAGAAACTTTGAATTGAGTATTTCCCCGCAATTAAATTGCAGCAAATAAGGTATATACTGGTACTTTTTCAAATTAACATTTGAAGCAAATCATGTTTACTTTAAATAGTGTGGGTGCGTTTATATTCATGTTTCAACTATACCGCTCTTTTTCGGGTAATAAAAGTCTCGTCAGCCTTGCCAAGCACAGCAAATCCAGCTAGACTCATCCCAGACTGCAATGACTCACTATTACATTACTCATCCTCAAACTCTGAACTTCATATTTTACCAAGGTTGTTTCCTCTGAATTCTGATGTAGCTAGGCTAACTATGGTTGATTTATGGCTTTCATCATCTTTTTTTTAGGTGGGCTGCTTGGGAATCAGAATTCAGAGGAAACAAACTTGGTAAAAAATGAAGTTCAGAGTTTGAGGATGAGTAATGTAATAGTGAGTCATTACAGTCTGGGATGAGTCTATCTGGATTGGCTGTGCTCAGCAAAGCTGACAATGCTTTTACATTATTGCACAAAAGCCCAAACCATCAATTAGGAGGGCTGTTTCAATTTCATTTACACTTTGTTTATGATTTCATTAGTGTGTATTTTTGGCTTCATGTTTACAAATTTAAAAATTGCAGATATTGACATTATGATATATACAATTGTTGGCTAGACTACTGATTAAGGGTAAATTTTGCTCATTACGATTGAGTTCCACATTTTCATGTGATTTTTCACTGATTCTATAGTATGTAAACGAACTGCTGTTAAGTTTTTTCAAATATATAATTATGGTTTTAAGAACTCTTGAATTTCTTAAACCACTCACATGAATTTACTGATCTTGTATGTTTCCAGTCTTCCTGGGGTTTTCCATGTTCTAAATATGTTCCCGCATCTGTTGTTTTTCACGTATTTTTGGTTAATTATATAAAATTCTTTAATTTTGCAAGTCATGTTTCCATCATAAGAAAAATCACTATTTCTATTTTGTATATGCTTTACACTAGTGTGAACAATACCAACATTTTGGTCTTAAAATGAAGTAAATTAGAAGTTGAGCAGGTAATTGTTTTTTGCTTGGAGAAAAGCATATTCTGCTTATTGGTGGTTATAATTGGAACAGGTATTGTACGCTTGCATAAGTCAATGACTAAGTGGATACCGAAACGATTTATATCTAATTACGTTCTTATCGTGCAATGTTTCTTTTGATTTGTACAGATACTACCGGAAACAGGTGAACGAACAGATCAAGGCAAGATACCTTCAGAAAATGCAACGAACATGTTGGCTATAATGAGGTTAAGAAATCGAGTCGAATTGTTTGCCATTTGCGCAATTTATGGTCGTTAGAAAGAAATAGCAATTATCTTCCAGATCAAACATAATACTTAAAAAGACATCGAAATCAGTTAAGTGTGGAATGGTGAATACTTAAAAGCTTAAAAAGACATCGAAATCAGTTAAGTGTGGAATGGTGAAATTGTGTTCACCTTTTGGTGTGGTTTCTTTTTGAAAAGTGCCGTATTGCCATATCTTGACATGCAGCATAATTATTTTCGTAACTGCTGTTTAAAGCCGAATAAACCACAACATTTAAGCACGTTTAATTGTTTATATAATGCATCTCGAAGTCTGTTTTAACCAACCATTGTTTTTTTGCACATAAGTGCAAATTATATTTGGTTTTGTGACTTTCCTCAGTCAGTCCAGGTGAATAAAATTATCCAATTACATTTCGTTGTGCTTCAGTCTTTTCCAAACGTAATTAACTGTTTCATATGAAGATTTAATTCATAATAATAAGCCAAAATTGTAAATAGCGCAGAAGTTGAAAAAATGAACTGATCCTGTGCACTTTCCCTAACGATGCGAGCACCGTAAGACTAGTAACAGTAAGCGTTAACGACAAGTTGAACAACATCATATTTTAATACAACAGAACAAGAATAATTACGAAATGTAATGCGACGTTGCCTAACAGCTACAAAGTGGACAATGCCACTCCATTTCTCGCACTTGTTTCTCCTCCACCCCTGCACACTGGCAATGAAACCACTTTTTGCAACTGTCGCAGGCGACCTAAAAAAGCAATTAGACGTTCAATTTGCATTTGGTTTGGTAACATTTAAAATGTTCACGCGCAGATTAAAAAAAGGCAGATGGAACGTTAGTGACTTTGTAACAATTGTTTTAGCAAACGCATTTGCAAGTTTACAAAATCGCATTCGTATTTACCCATTGCGCATTGCCACGAAGGAGAGCTGAGGCACATATTGCACAAACGTCCACATGGTCTGCAAAACACATAGTTTCAGATGCATATTAGACCGATTCTATAACTTGCTCCCCATACTTAATTCATTCGTATTTTTTAAGCAAACACGCCACACGTTTTCTATTACCGGTAATTCGGTAGATGCTGAGCAATTTCACATTAAAGCAATTAAGCAAATGTGAGCAGTTATAGTCGCAGTTTTGAATTTTTATACAACAATTTTTCATAATCGTTTTACATTTTCTAAGTTCTGTAGTTAATTCGGAACAAAAAACTCCTAGTTGTTCACAGAACTGTGCGAAAAAATGACAATTGTCATTGACACAGCTTTGGTGTAGGGTAATCGCCGCCCTACCCCGTTAACATCACTCGCAGACTCTTGAGACTTGGTCGTGCGACTCCAGTCTCTGATAGAATATAGGCTACCGGTACTTCTCCTTTGCGGTAAATAGGCTTACCTGTAGAGGACAAGATCAATGAAGCGTACTTCACGCGCAATTTTATCAATGCAGAAAAACTACTGAGAAAGCGCACTTCTTCGGAAGTGTAGTTTTCGACAGCAACGTTTCCGCAATCTGTAATATAACAATGATTTAGCCGACTTACAACTTGATTATTTGTTCAAGGTTTAACGTGCGTTCCTACATTGTCTAAAATGACTTTAATTTATGATTATATTTAGATTCCAATAGCGCTTTCCAGTGCACTGTCCTCATAATAAGAAATTTAACATTTCAACACATGCCCTTCCGGTAAAAGTTTCTTAATGCGAAGAGCCGGGTTGTACACCATACACAAACCGAAAAGGGATACCACTACATAATCCAAAATGATAGCTCAAACAATCATGGCCTTTAGACCCATATTTAATATTTTTACTTTGAGGCAAAAAACCCCACAGTTGCAGGAGTCCTTTTGAATGGGATGTGCAAGTACTTCTGGCTCCCATGAAATGTTTTGTAGGTCTTTCGAACTTCTTTTACGAAAGTTTTTGAAATTTTGCATGGAAACGTAATAATAATGTTTGATCAAGTTATTTTTATAATTGGAAAGTAAGAAAACGTTCATACTTCAGACGTCCACTTTCGAACTACTGGCTTTTAGGCCGCAAATGAGAAAGTTAACATAAGGTGAATATATGCTCTTGTGCTTTTGTTGGGCTACAGTGTAAACGGTTAAGTAGACTAAACCGTAATTGCCATGCTAGGGATTAAAACACTAGAAGTGGTATTTCCACAACAATCATACCTAAATTGCAAATTGAGCTAAATCTTGAGTTGGAGAATTGAAGGTTTCGCTTAAAGATAACCCACTAATTGTGCTGTCGTTGAATTGCAGCCGTGATAATAATACATTACATTTGGAATGATTTGATGTGCGCACTGTCACCTGTGTCAAAACAACAAATTGCATTTTTTCCGTAACCTCAAGTGACACATTTGCAATAGCTGATGGTGATGCTAACTAAAAACTAACAAGGTTTAATAGTCTGTTTTACTAAGAATTACTCCAGTCAGTAGGCTACCGGCTACGTAAGACAGCTACAGCCTTTTCCATGTCTGAACTTTCAATACTTCAGAAACGATATTTCAATAGGTCAGATTTAACACGAAACGTATGTTAGTGCGACCGAATTTTACTGTCAGGGGCATCAGATTTTACTCTCAAAATTCTTGGTTGGGTGCCAAAATGCTTTAAGGTTTAGATACAACAGTCTACGTTAATCTTCCAAAGTAGAACTTCGCTTACAACAAATCGGGCGAAGCCCGCAAATTTTTTGGCTGTAGGCTACTTACGCTAAAAATGTTTGTAAAAGCCCAGTTTTACACCATTTACTTGCATGAGGCTGGGGGGCCTTTCCTATGCCACGTAACGTTCGTTTGCTAGTTTTGCGACTGCTAGTTTTCGAAAAATTTGCAGGAGTCCTCCATGGCCAAAAACATAAATATGGTATGGAAGCCCCACATCGCCAGAGTTAAGACAAAAAATATATTGAATTGTATAATGAGCCAATTTAAGGCACCTTTTATCATACGTTGAGTAAAATATAGTAGGTCTTACGTATTGACTACTTACGGGGCCCCCTTTTTGTGCGGGGCCTCCCCGGTTCGGGGGGCGCTAGTTTTGGCACTGACGGAGCATGTTTACATATCGATTATTGGCGATAGAAATAAAAGTGAATTCCACACATCTGGCATTTCGCAATCTCTTGTATTTGTTTCGTTATAACCCATTACGTTACGGATCGGTCTTTCACAACTTCAGAACAGCTTATACTGCAAGATTTACCTTCATGAAGTCGTAAAATTGTAATCCACAAGCGCTTTTGATCAAAATCAAAATAACGTGCCGCAGCCTATTTTTCACATCAATAAATAATAAAATAAATTTATTTTAGAGGCAAGATATTTCCGTGAGGTGGGGTCAAGCAATGGAGAAACGAAAGATTTTCGTTGGGGGGGCAAGATTTTTCGTAGGGGAAGACAGTTGCCCCCCCCTGGCTACGCCCCTGAAGTGACGGTAGAACTAAGTAGGTCTACTGTACAACATGTTACGCACGTAGGCTACGTTATTTTTGGATGCAACAAACTCGGTACTGTCCCGTTGAACAAGATCTTTTCGCAAAAAAAAAATACAAATTCGTCCAGCGAAAGCATCGAGGCGAAATTATAAGTGTGTGGCGAAGAAAAAATACTGTAGCGTAATAAGAGATACGGAGAACATGTTGGTTATATTTTCCGAAATTTGGTCATATTAAACGGAGAATTTTCAATGGAGAAATTCCGAACCGTACCAATTTGGTCATAATTAGTGGCGCCTACGGTAATGTCTAAACATACAGGAATGCTTAGCAGTGACTTTTCACAAACTAGCCTAATTAAAGAAAGAAAAGTTGCCTACCAAGAGACTTATTGTGCGTTTTGAGTGATTTCCATTTTCGTTGTAGGATTCCAAAATTATCCGCTTGGACGACAGATCTACCTAAATAAATATTTCTCAGCTTTTTAATGGTGTGAGATGTCAACCTAAACAGAATTTACAAGTTTAAATTTGTATTCTTCAATTATCGCTTTTTTGCTTTTTCGTACAATTCCAATCACTGAAATATTTAGAAACTCCTAAAAGCTATTGTTGCGGGTCAGGGGGTGCAGGTTTAGAAGTAGCTGCGCGGCAATCCCCCCTCCACACACACGCATGCAAAATGAGCAATCCAACAAGAAATGCAAGAAACTGCTTGAAGTCCTCCTAGACTTCAATGCTGCTTAGGGACAAAACTAAAACTAAGTTAGGCCTACAACTTCTTCCACTCCATGCGATCAGAAATCAAGCGCAACAATGTAGCCTTTGCAAAAAATACCTATATGAGCCCTTGATATTCCTCTGAATCATGAGGGCATATGGGTTATCCCTTCCAACAGATAAAAACAATTTTACTGAAATTGTACGATCCCAAAATCGTGACACGAGGAGACGCTTCGGTGAGTTTTGTGTATTAAATTGTATTATTCTGTATTGCACTTAGTATGCTGCAATTTCAGTACAAACTGTGTTCCCTTATCTGTTGTATTTCTCTTGCGTTGCTAGCCCAGCTTCGGACGGATGTACCTTAGCGATGAGAATTTCTCAGCCCCCCTTTGCATTGTTATCCCTTCCTTCAAATCCAGTTCATGAAACGCAATTACTTTTTCTATGTTTACTCGTACTGTATGTAGGGTATCTTATTCATATCCTAATAAATATAGAATTTCCTACGCCGTGAAGAACAAAAAAATATCTCGGGTTAACGGGTACGTCAGATCTTTAGCAGAAATACTCTAAATACATTTTCATTCTTGATCCATAAACAATCTCACCAAGATAAACTTAATATAATTACAGTCACATTTTCACCTTTTTAAGATGCTGCCGCCGTGCAGCGCTAGTATCGTCTAAAATTGCCGTACGGACAAACGAATCCAAAATATACTCGTCTTTTCTTTGTGAAGCTAAAACTTTCAACACATAGTTCATTACCTGCAATGTATAAAAAAAAAAATCAAGCCACGGTCCAGCAATCCAGCATCGCTCTGAAAAACATTAAAATACAGAGCCATGCTTCCGGTTTCAATGAGCAAAACGACGAGTGTAAGAGCATGTGCCCATCCTTCGTTGCTATCATCAAATCCAGAGGCGTTACACTCCATAACCGATGCACCTGAACACAGCAACGCAACAATAAGTGAATGGGACAGTTTCAGAAGCAAATTTGCCATACTTACTTTGTCATGCAAATCTTCTTTTCTGAGTAATCTAATCTCAGATTTTTCATCGGTTTCTATTTATTGACAGTCATAGCATCAACTTGTAAAAAAACAAATGCTTATTAAAGAATTTCGTGCAAAGCCACTAAAAGTATCGCCAACAACGACCCGACACCACTGCGATGTTTCTCTGCAGCTGCGCTGCCCAAGCGCCAAATCTTGAAGATGGGCCCTGCCACTCCCTTTAACGCAATACCACGAGAATAATTACAATTGGAACTTGATTTTTGATCGTCGAAAGTTTTTGAAAAAAATTGTCGGAGAGAATTTTACCGTACCGGTACGTATAAGGTAAGTGGCATTATCCTACATTCGCGTGCTCATGCAATGCTTAATAGAGTAGGCTTATCGCCTTCAAATCATTGACAAAAAGATTAAGGATCCGATCAAATTGTCAACGCAAGTGTTTCTCATTAACTACAAACATCCCGAAAAATTGCTTTAGTTGAAACGGCTCAGAATGATATCTAGCTGTTGCGCTAAAAAATTTCGTTTGTAGCCTATACAATATTGTTACTTCGCCGAGATGCAAAACTATTTTTGCATTCAAGTAGTCCCTACCAGTAGAATCGTACTACCACAAACGTAGTATTGCAATTACCCGAAGCATCTTTTTCATTTAGTCTCTTCAATAAATTAGCGGCGGGAGTAACATCTTCACCGATCAGTGGCTGAGCAGGAAGAGCAACGTCAATATCAACATGTTTTCTCTTTTTCCAAGCGTTCAGTTCAGGCAAAACTTCACCGATCAGTGGCTGAGCAGGAAGAGCAACGTCAATATCAACATGCTTTCTCTTTTTCCAAGCGTTCAACTCAGGTGAAACTTCACCGATCAGTGGCTGAGCAGGAAAAGCAACGTCAATATCAACATGCTTTCTCTTTTTCCAAGCGTTCAGTTCAGGCAAAACTTCACCGATCAGTGCCTGAGCAGAAGGAGTAACATCAACATCGACGTTTTCCTGATTTTTCGTCACCTTTCCAGCAGTATCAACATCTTCAGCGATCAGTGCCTGAACAGGAGGAATAACATCAATATCGACGTTTTCCTGATTTTTCGTCACCTTTCCAGCAACCAACATGTCTTCATCCAACACTGTTGGAACAGAAAAAGCACCATCTTAAACAGTAACCAATAGGCCTATCTTCCGGCAAATCAAGGATTCATTTGTCAACGAAAAATTGTTATTCGAAGAAAAATGCAAACACAAACTTGCTAAACTCGACTTTTTATGCAGAAGTTGAACCCAAATTTTATGGCGTAAAAAAATACTGCTTGAACGTAGTATAAGCCTGTTAAAAGTTACCGAATTCAAAATTTTAATAAAGAGATCTAGAAGTGAAGCTGGGCTAAAAATTTTCATTGAACTCGAACTTGACATAGACAGGCCTATTACGAATGCTTACGAGTTGGCATTCCCACCTTTAGCACACTTTTAAAAATACCTATAAAAATTTATAGGTATTACTGAGTGGATTTAAATGGCCATTGTCATCGTCAAATAACAGGTGATCAAAATTAGTAGATTTTCAAGGCAACCACTTTTTATGGGATTCTGAAAAAAACGCATTATGTTCTGACAGGCATGATAAACCTGTGTATATGATTTCAAAGGTTATAGTCACTGCCTTACCAGGTGCAATGAAATCGTCGTCATCATTTTTGAGGAAAAAATCGTGATCGGTTGCAAATTTTGAGTCAAGGGATCTTTTGAGCCCTGCAAAATGATCTACACACAGATAACAGGCATGTCGAAAAAATTGAGGTTATTAAGTTTTGGAGGATGAGGGGTATGCCTCTTCCCACCAGCCATTTTCACAAATATTTTTGATGCACACAATTTTTCCATAATTTCGAGCCTCTTTGATAGCAATGAGCCTTACGCCATAAGTACGCATAATTAAATATGTGCGAACAAAATGCATCACATTTGGCGAAGCACTCAGAATTAGGGTCAAAAAATTTAAACAAAATTATTCAAAAAGCACTAAAATAGCCATTACAGCATAAACGTTTTCAAAATTTTTCCGAAGGAGCATGCCCCCGGACCTCCCTAGAGCCTTTTTTGTTTCTCAATGAGCTTCAAATTAGTTTTGCTGAAAAAAAAAAACGCTTGAAAACAACGTAGAAGTTATGTTTCCCCCCCCTTAAAAAATTCTTGCCATACCACTGAGTGCTGTGTATCAACTTGTTAACGCATAAACCAGACTGCAAAATGCCGATAGACATGAGCCGAATTGGATAAGCGCTAATGAAATAAACCTCCTAATACATCAATATGTCCCATATTAAAGCAATTGTACAATCTGGAAGAAAGAAGTAAAAATCAATGGAAATAATTACGAGCAATCAATAATATTAGAGACCCAAAAAATTTATCAAAACATATAAAAATGGAGCACCGCTTGACGAACACTTGCATAAGATATTATGCAATATGCGTGCACTTATCGTTCGACGTGCATGACCATTGACCATTATACCTTCGAGATAAGCAAAACCTTTCTTGTTACCGGCCCGGCGCCCATAAAAAAATTTTAGGGGATTTTTTCGATAAATTACACTTAAGGTACTACGATGTCAGTTAATGTGCTTCGATTATATCAACTTGATGTTTTATAGGCTTTATCATCATGATCACAAAACATCGTCGATGGATGAAGTTCAAGAAACTGGAAGGATTAGTATGCATAATAATGCGCTGCAAGATGATTGCTTGTGAAAGCAAAACGTAAGCCGTCACAGGAGCGTATGTAGAAAATTCCAAAAGGAGGCAAAAATTTACAAATACCGTAATTTAAGACGCAATTTTGTTCCGATATGCGGCATGAAAAAGTTTAAGTGAGGCAAAATGGTTAAAAACACGGTCCTAGGAGGGCGTGCTCTTATCTTGCCGAATAAATTACGATTTTAGTGCTATCACCTGTATAATTGTGAAAGGAATCTTCGTCTATTTTTTTGCCCCAGCTTTGACTCCTTTCCTTATCATGATGCTAGCGTAAAGAGTTTTGCTTGGGCATGATTATAAAATCTGCATTAGCATATTATCACGATGGGTCCAATTTTTGCATTTTTGTGAATGAACTGGTTAGATCCTTTGAATATTGTTGCGCATAACAAATCAAACGAAACCCGTTAACACTAACGTTCAATAGGATACTTTCTCCTCCCTACATGTACTGTGGGTGTATTAATTTGACTTCCTTGGCTTTGCATGAAATTTTGTGATGCATTAAAACTGCAATAAAGTTGTGTGCATCTCGCATAAAACACAGCAAGCGCCTACAATTGGAGGTGTTCCAAGATGTACTAGGTTTATGAAGTATGACACACACGTTCAAAAAACAAGGATAGCGTTTGTATGTCAGACTAACCAAATTTCTTTCAGGCCAGTAGTCTTCATTGCTCGCAGACACCAAGAACATTCGCTTTTCTGAAAAAGCCTCTATTGATGATATTTACAGTGCAAATCCAAACTTGACTACTATTTATCCACATCTTTGAAAAGATACGATTTGGTTTGGTTGCGTTTGCATCAGCAGGCTTGTACTTTGGTTTCAGGTGTTTCAACATGCACTTGTCTTCACTAAACACGATTAACAATAAAGCAAAGAAAGTTTTCAAAATTATATGAAGCATATTTACCAATTTTGTATTTCTACGACGGCCCCAAAAAGATTCAAAGAAATTGGTCCAATGTCTATATCATCTGTAAAGCACACAAATGTATTCAGACAAGCACCATCTAGATAGGTTGTTGTTCAAACTCAGAAGAGGAGCTTGATATAATCCTCTCACCTTTAAACAACAGAAAGGTTGGTGACAGATTTCAAATGATGTTGTGACAACACCTATGTTGCTCTCTTGCAGCAGGAAAAAGTCTTTGATGAAATTCAATCACATGTATCACATTGTGCATTAAGAGTGAAACGATTGATGAAAGCCATGCTTCAAGAAAAAACCCAGACCCTTTCATCAATTATAGCCAACTTTTCTCTACACCCCTTTCTCAAAACTCTCTACGTAAATTAGTAAAAAAAATTTTTAAACTTTCTTGAGATAATAGAATTAATGATTACATCACTCACTTACATAGCAAAACATGAGCAAGCGTGGAAGTGCAGTGTCATGAGCTAACATAAAACTGCAATATCTTGTGTTTCTGTATTATCTTTGTTTTGAGGATCATTTAAGAGTGTCTTTAAATGACATAACTAAAAAATGAAATGAACAAACATTTTTTGAAATTTAGCTTTGGAAAAATAAATCCAGCACAATTGTTAAGTGTTTAACAGCAAGACTTTCAGTATCAATGATTTTAATGCACTGGGCTACTACATCTTAAATACAATTTTAAGCAAATTGTGAAGGGTATTTATTAAGATTGACATAATATTTCATCAATTGTAAAGCCTTGGGCACCTATCTTTGCTAAAGAAATATTTCTAGTACTGTGAAAAGGATATTTCATTCACATTTTGATTTTTAAATGAAAGATTAGTGGTAGATTAGTATTGTGCAAAAGCTTATAAATTACAAAGTGACTATTCTTACAAACCCGCACAAAGAACTTTGTGCATTCTATTACTTTGTCATGCTCTCGGGATTGGGGTTAGTGATAATAGGATAAACAAAGTGCTTATTTGTATGGGCTCGTACAAATAGCTACTGCCTATGAATTAACAAGCAGTAGTACCAATTTTACAAAAATTTGAAAATTCAAAGCTTAATAGAGTAGGATGTTTAATAGCAGTATTTACCTTGACATGATAAGCTAGTTGTGACTCAATTTGCGAGGCCATGTACATTTTGTGTAATTATTTAAGATGCAACACAATGGTGCTAGGTCACAAACCAAAGCATGTTAACAAATGAAGGTAAATAACACAACATCAAGACAAGACAATTCAAGTAAACCTACAAATTAAGTTAATTAACTTCCCAGAGTAGCAAAATATCAACGAGTGAGGACAACTGTGCAACAAGTAATACAGTAATACTATAATTTAAAAACTAAGAGATGCAATAAAGGCTCAAGTTTTTCAAACGCTTTCTGAACATAACAACATTAAGTGCAGAAACTAAGTCATGAGGTAGATTAATCTAAACTTTCGTAATACGGATGAAAAAGAAATTGCGATATTGGTCAGTATTGGCACAAAATTTGGATTTAATTTTAAAATTGAGAGCAAAAGTTGTACTTTTTATCACGGTGTTTAAAATAATTGTGAAAAGGCAAATCAGAAAGGTTGTGATTAACTTTAAACATAAGAGTAATATCAAATTCCAATCTGCCATTATTATATTTGCCATATTGCACAAAAGCATGTACCAATACAAGCAGCAGCATCTATCTCATTGACTTACTGTTTGGTGACACTACTTCCAAAAAAAAAACTTCACCTGCTTGAGTGGTGAGTTGTTGCAACTTGGTGGTAAAACTGCATCTAAATTAGGAAGTGTATATTTTGCCGTTAGCAGCAAAATAGTTTTTAGGTCTATTTTGCCTTCATTGCTATGACAACCAATAGACCATGACAAGCGTGGTTTTTAAGCGCCATTTTGTGCTAGGTTGTAACGATGTTTTGATAGCTCGATGGCATACAGCGCAGCGTATATTGGGAAGCGCTGCACTAGTTTTGCGTTCCATTCTTGTCGCGGCTTTGGTTCAGTGGCTTCGGTTTGGCTTCGTGTGACATGTGGTTAACAATCGTGTTTGTGAAGACAGAAGAACAGAATAGAATATGACGTAGACAGGTAGGTACTGATTTTAATACTAATTTTAGCTGTTGCTGGCAAAATAGACCTAATAACTACTATGCCGTTAACGGCAAAATAGACACTGCCTTTAAATTAATGGCCAAAGAATTGAATCCCAGACTAGCAGACCTACCGTATTGTACGATGCTGCTGGAATGCTGTACCAGAAGTCATATCTTTAATCACCTCTGGCACAGTGGCATTTTAACTGGTTAATCAAAATGTACTTTCAATTCTGATAACTACGGTAATCTAAGAAGATTGAAGTTTTTCAAAAACCATAGTCTTTAACAAAACCTATTGTCCCGCATTAAAGCATTAGTTCACCAAATCTATTGCACAAACTACCCTACCTCACTGTTCTCTTCTTTGCAGATAGGAAAGTACCCAACATCTCCTGCACAGTACATCCCAGAGCTTCTTTCTTTGCATTGTGAAAGCACAAGATAACATACAGAACAAAAACTTTAGCAATTATCCGATTATAGTTTCTAAAAGCTCAAATTCTAGGCATTGGCTATACCGCATTTTTATACTAAAAAAAATCATAAGAGCCGATCCAATAAAAATCCACACCTTAGAAAAGCAAAAGCACTTTTATGAATAGTGAACTTAGTTCACTGGGCAATCAGCCACGATATACTGAGGTCACAATGAGTAAACTTGCCAGATTGGTCTTCACACTGCCCCTTTGATACTGAGAGTCAAGCATAGTTCTAAGCAATAAAGTAGTGAAGTATGAATACCCAATACAACTGTACAAGTACCTACCGTACCAGTTTTAAAGTCTTTGGTTTGACCCGACTCACAATCAAACCAGAGTCTACAGCTCCAGAGGCAGACACTCTTACTACTGTATCGGTACCATTCGGCCATCTAAGCCGTTAAACCACCACCTGGAATTAATTCAACTGCCATTCATACTGGTCTGCTGGTAGTCTATGCTATAAACTGATAAACTGTTCCCAGTTCCCACATTTCAACCCCCATAGCTCTGATCCTCTACACTAATGTCTATTAAATAGGACTATATCTATACCTTTAACTGTCGCCAAAACCTGTATCAAACCCATTCTTAGAACTATGATGCTACAATCTGATGAACTGTGGCACTGGCACCCATTTGCGTTTTAACCTGATTCAGTATAAGCTGAAGTGGCGCCGCCACCTGCGAAATGAAGTGGCGGAGAAGTGGCAGTGATGTGGCGGAGAAGTGGCGGTGAAGTGGCGCCACTTGAATGTTGAAGTGGCGCCACTTGTATGTTGAAGTGGCGCCACTTGCATGTTCAAGTGGCGCCACTTGTATGTTGAAGTGGCGCCACTTGCATGTTGAAGTGGCGCCACTTGCATGTTGAAGTGGCGCCACTTGCATGTTGAAGTGGCGCCACTTGCACTTGGAGGTGGCGCCACTTCGCACTCAAGGTGGCGCCACTTTGCACTCAAGTGGCGCCACATTAATGTGGCGCCACTTTGGGCATGACTGCTGTTGCTATTATTATTGCTATGTATTTTTCTCAAGAGCTCTCTTATACTGAAGATAAATTTGTGTGCATAGTATTATAGGTTACAAATTTTCTCAGAGCTCTCTTATACCGAAGATAAATAAAACTTATCCTTATTTTACTTATATGATGTATATCAAACCTACAAAATTTTGACTCAATTTGATCAAAATTAAAAGAAATGTCGCGAAAAACGTCCAAACTTTGTTAAAATTCTCGTCTTTTCGGAACAAACTATCTCCGTATAACCCTGCGCAAAAATGACGCTCCAGTCGTTATTTTTCGTCGAAAATCTACGAAACTTTGCATGTGTGTTCCGTAAAGATTCGCGTGTATGTATGCCAATTTTTATTACTCTTGATTAAGAGCAATATCTTTTGTCTTCCCAATGCACTCTTCTTCCTGCTTGGTCGTGTATTTGCGAACAATCACGCATGCGCCTCTCCTGTGACATCATCCTCTCCTGTGACATCAACATGTGACATCATCATCATCATAAAAAGAAATCAACGGAGAAGACCGAGCAAAATGCGCAAGAGGAAATGAGAAAGTGGAAAATTATGGAATTTGAACGCAAACAACCTTTCAATTTGTTAACAAAAATTTGATAGCATTTATCTATTTAATTTCGGGGGAGAGGTAGATTTTTTATACCATAATATGGTGAAGAGCAACACTTAAATGCATTTTGCATTTTTATTAAACTACATTAAAAAAAAAAAACAATAAACGTTCGAGTTTTTATTGTTTTTTTTTAATGTTGTGTAATAAAATTGCATTTAAAGTGTTCCTCTTCACCATATTTATCTATTTGCAATTGCAAATAAATTTTTTTTTCAATTTACACCGGCGTTTTGAGAGGTTATTAACATGCCAGAGCAGAAAGGAAAAAGTAAAATTTAAAAAAAAATCAACTCAAATAAATCTTCATTATACTCGCCGTATTACGCCGAAGCGTGTAACGAGTAGCGGGGCCCATCTCCGCGGCTTAGCGCCTGGGCTATACAGCTCCGAAGAAACGTCGCAACGGTGGCAAACCGTTGGCGTCTTAGTGCCGATTTGACCGGCCCGTAAAGCGAACCCCTGACCTCCCGCACCGATAGCTTGTGCTTGGCTACTGAGCTAACCGGCCGATTTTTATAAGTAAAATTAGATTAAGATAATTTTTACAACAGCAACGCAGGGCCGTAATAAGTTCGTATCTATCGTCGGCGCAGCCGATGCGATGCACCGGAGCCCCAGCAACAAGCGGACCCGAGGCACCGCATCATATACTTTTTTTGAAAATTTGTACACATTTTTAAAAATAATTTTCCGCATTCAAAATCTATAATCATCCAATTTTTTCAGATATTTTTTACATAGCCTACCGCTGTTCTACCCTTGGTCGGGACATCTAATTTATCCGCTTTATTTTAATGAATTTTGTTCTGTGACGTGCTTATCCTAATGTCTTGTCATGGTTTCGAGATGGCAGCTTTTTGTCTCGGTGCTTTGCCTCGCGACTTCGCGCTTTGGTTGGTTTAGTCTATATCACGTAAATTAATTATTAAGAATAAGCCCATTCACACGAAGTTGCTGACTTTTTCTGGTTTGTTTTGTCCGCTTGACCGCTTCATATGGGTAAAAATTTGCTGACCATCGTATATAATTACTTTCAACGCTGTGGTTTTGAGTAGGCTAACCACCATATAAAACTCCAGTTACTGCACTGCAGTATGAAGAGAAATTATCAAAGCGGAGCGTGTAGAAATTTTCTGATTTCATTTTTATCGTCCAGTCACCAGAAAGCGACGGAGGCGCTATGCGTAGGACGAATCCAGACTTGCTTTGAGCTCGTTCATTTTCTATCGACAGCAGAGCAAAAAGCTTCTGATGACGTCTGTCCCTTGTTTCCCATAGTCAGATGCAAAAATTCGATCGTGGCTTAGAGATTAGCTTGCCCATATTAAAATCGGTCAAAAAAGGCTTTGCTTTTGATTACTTTTGATTAGCAAAAACGCGTCACTGGCTACAACTATTCCTGACGTGTGTGCGGCATGCATGATGTAGACTATACAAGTGTACCTGCAGCAGTAGCTAGCTCCGATTGCCGAGTGTTAAGAGCGTCCGCCTCTTGAGCTGTATACTCTGGTTTAATTCCGAATCGGGTCAAACCAATGACTTTAAAGTTGGTATTCACAGTTTTCCTGCTTGACGCTCAGCATATAAGAGGCTGTGTGGTGTGTGGAGAAGCCGACAAGTTTACCCGGTACTAGTTGTGCCGTTGGCAATGGCACTTAGCGGGATTCCTTCATCTTGGTGTGGTTGACATATGGCCGGCAACTCGTTACTAGTGTTGGATCGCTTTCTCGTGGTAGGAGGATAAACACGCAGATGAATATTGGTACAAAGACGGCCAAGAGTTTTTTTCCAAACTCAAACTGATAGAAAGCTTCTTTAGAAGCTTAATGTCTCAAGAGAAACTTAGCGGTTTGGCTCTGCTGTCGATAGAAAATGAACGATTAAGCTCAAAATTTAAATTTTAAGAAAGTTAGGGAACACGTCAACAACATGGCCTAGCGGTACCGCGCGCAGGTGACAGATCCTACGTGACGGGTTCGATTCGCGGCTGATGCCGAACTGCCGATCGTTCATTTCTTTCGTGTAGAACAATTTATCCGAATCGCATAGCGCAAATAAGCACATCTCCGTTTTACTGATATATCGTATTCGTAGATACTGCTCTCAAAGCGTCCTTGCCTAAAATGTAAAACGATTTTAGTTGACGACGTATATTTGATGAAACTTGTTACACAATAAAAAAAAAATGTTAAAAAATGAGAGCTCCTTATTGGATGTTTGCACCGCAGTCGGATCCCCGCCTGACGCAGTTACGCTCCTGCAGCAATGGGTTTGGAGCTAGCGATAAATAGAGCAAAAGATTCGCAAGTAGGCTGAATGAAATAAGGTAAAGGTACGGGACAGCGGGTGCAAGCACACATTGTTTAGGCCATTTTCAATTGTCGGCCCATTACAATTTTCAATCACGAATGATTGAACGCTGTTAAGGGACATAACATGACTAACAACTCATACACAAAACCCTTCGCACTTCCGCTTGTGCCGAGCGCCTGGCGCGAAAGCTGCGAATACTATTTTTAAAGTCTTTAGTATGACCCGACTGGGAATAAAACCCCAGTCTACCGGCTACCAAGTGGACGCTCTTAACCGATACACCAAGCGCCGGTGCTGAATGAAATAAGAAGTGGGATTGAATGGAACTCCAAAAAATGCAAACATAGTCGTTGGTTCGTGCTTTCTTATTACACACAAGCCGACAGGAGATGGCAAAATCCAAAGTGTTTTTACAATCTTTGAGATGAGATCGAAATCTTGGGGTTGGTCTCGTCTTGAGATTTCAAATCAAAAATCTTATTATACTCGCCGTATTAGGCCGAAGCGTGTAACGAGTTGCGGGGCCCATCTCCGCGGCTTAGCGCCTGGGCAACACAGCTCCGAAGAAACGTCGCAACGGTGGCGAGTCGTTGGCGACACTGTGCCGATTTGACCGGCCCGGGAATCGAACCCCAGACCTCCCGCACCGATAGCGTGCGCTTAGCAACTGAGCTAACGGCCGGTGACGTCTTGAGATTTCGCCTTGAAAACTCCAACTTGAGCTGCTGCCTCCGTGACTCGCCAACATATTCGGGTTTCAGATAGATAAAATGGAAGTTATAGTTATTGCCGACCCAATTAATCAGGCTACGTCACTACGTCAACCAATTTCGACGCAAGCAGCGTTTTTTCTTGCAGAAATATTTATAACTGTGTTTGCGTCTAGCAAAACCTGCGCTATTTGTGCCATTTTCTCACAAAAACATGCGACGATGTAGAGTGGGAAGGCGTCGTCGCATACTGGTGCCCCTATTCGCCACTACAAGACAAAAGGACGTTTACAATTTAAGTTAATTGCATAACTTTAACCAAAAAAATTCGTCAGAACAAAGGAAATTAAATTTCCATTTCTGTGAAAAAATCCGTTTTCAATTCACAGCAATTTGAGAGGAGATATAACAATTTTTAGATGGCCGAGTGGTATAGAGCGTCTGTCTCTTGAGCTGTAGACTCGGGTTTGATTCCTAATCGGGTCAAACCAATGACTTTAAAATTGGTATTCACAGCTTCCCTGTTTGACGCTCAGCATTAAAGGGACAGTGTGGAGAACAAGCCGGCAAGTTTACTTGTTGTGCCGTTGGGAAAGGCACTTAGCGGGATCCCCCCATCTTGGTCAGTTGGTGTGGTAGACAGATGGCTAGCAACTCCTAAGCGAGCTCGTATAGCGCATTGATCGCTTTCTCGTGATAGAAGGATAAATATACGACTAACTATTTTTCAGTAAGCCGCTCGCATACTGGTGCACCGACCCTACTTAGCAGCTTAACTGCATAAGATTGTTTAACTGCATAAGTTGCTTAACTGCGTAAGTTAAGTATGGTACTGGGTGCTGGTATACCGTACCGGTATCTATTCCAATTTATCGGTATTTAGTTATTATACGATATTCGTTTGGCTATTTCATAGTGACACAGTGACAGTACCAATATATACGCCAAAGTTTGTGATATAGGCACAGATTTTGCCAATACTAGATTGCTAGACTAGATACGGGTAAGTCTAGTACCTGTACCAGTATTGTGCTGGCTGCAAAGTTCTAGATACAGAACCTTGTCCATTTTTCATCTGTATGAGGAATGTTTGTTAAAGCTCATTAACCTGTTAACCAAACAATGGTAATATTTAGGCTTTTTATGATAATTTTACTGATTTATGATACCGGTGGGCCGGTGGCGTAATTAAAGAAAGCAATAGTCTTTTGCTGTTTTGTAGTTGGACACTGGCTTAACTGAGTCATTGCGCACGGTTGTATATATCATTTGATGCATTTTGCTGTTTTACTTCTGTATTTGGACAATCAACAAAAGATAAAATATGTATTCTCCTGCTGTAAGTACTGAGTGATGAAGACTTGCATGTACCTGTTCAGTGTTTACTAGCCTACGTAGCTCAAAAGTGTTAATGCTCTTCTCAGCTGCATGTTGTACTTTGCTCTATACAGTATGGGCGTACTAGTTGCCTATTTGCGGTACTGGAACTTGTGTTGATAGTTGGTTTGTACCTTTACTATGGTGCCAGTACCAGTACAAAAGGTTTTGACTGCTGACTGTTTGAGCTGATAATAAACTAGTCTGCTAGTGTTCTGTTATCTACTAGTAAATTAATGTTAACTACCGGTACTTTATGATTGCAATATATCGGTGGGCTATAGGCCTATGGTAAATATTTAAGCTGTTGCCTGTGTGTGTCAAGTCTTAAAGATTTGTTTACATCAGAAAAATTTAGATGCATATATGCCTATATTTAGAAGAAACTTTGGTTGCCTGTAACTTCGCCGTAGTAACTTTGCCACATGGTAACTTCACCACACTTTCATACATCAAAAATTTGCATTGCCTACGTGTAAACAAGACTTTAACTTCTCAGTTGTTGTAAAAATTTTTATCAGGCTTTTCCAACTAAATTTATTAAGGTTACATCGTCACATGGTAACTTCGCCACATAATCGAAACTGTGGGGAGTGGTGTGGGAAAGGGTTGCCAGAGGATTTGCCACATGAAAGATTTGCCACAGAAGATTCGCTACAAAGAAGATTCACCACACAACGGGTGAGACATACGAATGTGACCGAGAATTTGAGCGTAAGCGTCGGACAAACGTTTGCAACAGTGCCGATGCGGAAGATTCGCCACACTACGGTGATAGGTTGGGGTTCGGTCGGGAGGGTTGGGGTTAGGGGGGTTGAAGTTGGGGGGGGGTTGGGCTGGGGGGGAGGGGAGTTGGGATTGGGGGTTTGGGGAGAATTGGGAATCCCCCAACCCCGATCCCCCGACCTAACACCCCCAACCTCAACCCCCCCGACCCCAACCCCCAGACCCCAAACCCCCGACCCCAACTCCATCGACCCCTACCCAACCCCAACTTCCCCCCTAACCCCAACCCCCCAACTCTCCCGACCCACCCCTCACCCCAATCTATCGCCGTTGTGTGGCAAATCTTCCACATCTGCACTGTTGCAAACGTTTGTCTGACGGTTACGCTTAAATTCTCGTTCACATATTCGTTATGTGGCAAATCTTCTTTGTGGCGAATCTTCTGTGGCGAATCTTCCTTGTGGCGAATCCTCTGGCAACCGTGGGAAAGTGCTTGGGGTGAGTGGGGAAGTGAGTTGGGGTGTAGAGGAAGCTATGGTAAGAGGTATGGGGGTGGGGGGAAGGTAAGGAAAGATGTGTGGGGAGTGGAGAAGTGTGGGGAAGGGTGTGGTGAGTGGACGAGGTGAGTGGGAAAGTGTGTTGGTGTGTCGAGGAAAATGTGGGGAGAGGAATGGGGAGGTGTGGTCCCCAACACACTTCCCCACATCTTCTCACTCCCCTCACCTTTCCCTATATTTTCCCTTACCTCTCCCACACCCTATCCCTAACTTTCCTACACCTTTCACACATACTTCTTCCCATATCTCCCCTTCCTTCCCCTACACCCCAACACACTTTCCTACACCTATCCCCACATCTCCCCTCACCTTCTTAAAGTGTGGCAAAGTTACCATGTGACGAAATTTCTGTGGCAAAGTTACTGGCAAACCAGAAGTTGCTGTGCCAGCATGGTATCTGTATGAGCAAGCAAACATGTTCAGTGTTATGCCTTTAAGACTACTTCAGCGTTATTGATTCAACATTGGTGTATTGTTTCTTGAAAATCAATGTAGGTTCTATGTACAGGGTGGCCGAAAAGTCCCGGGACACTCTAAAATTCTGTGTTTTATTAAAAATACAGGTATAGTGTCCTGGGACTTTTCGGCCACCCTACACAACTGAAAAACATACAGGGTGGTCGAAAAGTCCCAGGACACTATACCTGTATTTTTAATAAAACACAATATTTTAGAGTGTCCTGGGACGTTTCGGCCACCCTGTATATACTTCAGCTTTTTTCTTCAGTACGGTAGCCTATTTGTCATGAATAATTTTTTCAGGTGGGCATCGTTTATGTTTTTAATCTGATCGTTGGAACTGGAGCTCTAACCTTGCCAAAAGCAATGGCATCGGCTGGGTGGTTGATCAGCATAATCCTTTTGATTTTACTCTGTGTAATGAGGTGATAGTTTAATCTGAGATAGATTTTGATTTCACAACATTGCATTATGTATAGGCAGTGGCTATTTGCAGGAAGTGCCGGATAGCAAATTTGCCAGATACTGGATATCTGGCAAATCTGACTGACCAGATATATATCCGGTATCAAGCCTGATATTTGGTGCGATATTACTGTCTCGCCAAATACGGAGTAGTAGCATTAAGCCAAAATTAGTATTTTGACGGTTTTTGTCCACGCTGTTGTCTTCCTTGACTAGCGATCCATGAAACTATTGCATGAGATCATGTGACTTGCGAAAAACTTCCAAAGTATTGCATCATTAAAAATGGACTTCATTACTATATCTAAGTTGGCCGAATCAACAACGTGGTCGAGCGGCAGGAGCTCAGTTGATAATGACTGTTTTGCTGATCACTTGATTCAACTCTGATCGACGACACTGCATTTGTGTTGCAACACGTTTTCAATGCTGGGCTTTATTTTTTGGGTGAGAAGAATTGTGTTAAAAGTGTGGATTTTGGTCTAGAGTACACCTAAAATTGGACACCAAGTCGGTCAACCGCCATAGGCATCAAATTCAGCAAGAGCAGGAGCAGTGCTTTTTCGAGTCTAATACTAAAAGGGGCGACATGTATCTGGCCTCTGGGTTTTTTTTATTATTATAGCATATTGAAAGTTGACTGCATGCGCAATTGCTCATTGCACAGTGGCTAAAATAGTTCCAAATAACAGCGCAAAATCTTAGCATTGTTTTGACAAACTTTTGTGCTCATGCCATGTATAAAGCGAGAAGAAAACTCTATTAAATGTGTGACCTGCGTCAGTGGCGTCATTTTATGAGTAAAGCAATCGAGTTAACAATCACCACACATTGTGCTGATTTTTGCGGTTTTGCGTTTGTGAGCAATCTGTGATACCCATTGAAAAGCAAACTTCAAATAAGATCAAATCTTCATTATACTTGTGGTATTACGCCAAAGCAATGTAATGACTGGCGCAGCCTATCTCTGCGTCTGTGCAGCACAATTTCGAATCTCAAAAAAATAAACAACGTCACAACGGTGGTGAGCCTCCCACGCCGATACCAATGTCTTTAACCACTACGCTAAGCAGTTGGTACGGCAAGTTTAAATTGGAATTTTTGCATGTTTTGTTCTATCATCAAAGCTACCAAAAAACGCATGGTTTGTCGTTACTCCACCACAAAATTACTGCAAAAAATCAATTCTACCGTAAATGTATAATGATGGGTAAATTACATCAAACTTTAGTACAAACAGCCGATTGATGAAATAAGGACGTTGAATTAAAGAGTTCAACTTGCATAACGTTACAAAACCGCACAACATTTAAAAGCAGAATCACATCCATTACAATGCTACTGGTACCTCAAAACGTCGTTTTTTGAATGTAGAAAACAAAGTTTCTATAAAAATTAAACTCTTCACATTTTTTTTTTCATTTTGAACTAAGACGAACGTGCCAGTTATAGGACAAAAAACAGCTTTCAAACATAAATTATTCGCATGGTCTATACGAATGAAACAACGACAGTGGTCATCGAACTTATACCATCTCGGCTGGTGAAGTGATTGATTACTGCCTTACTGCTACACCATCGAAGTTGCTCTTTTGATAACAAAACTCACAGCGCCAAACGAAACAAAACTTGGCCACTAAATTTCAATCCACATGATATAAAAATTTACCAACGCAATCTTAGGTTTGGACTCCGTTCTACTTTTTGCAGAGAGTCTAAGCAAAATTAAAATTTTCAAACTTGCTTCAAATTTTTTCACATATATGGAAGAGGTGAATTTTATTTTTGCCGAGTTTACTTTACTCTACCCAATTTTCCTAAACTTTAAAAATATCTGGCATTCGGCCAGATAAAGAAGCACTATATGGCCGGATACTGGAGATACCTCAAAAAGTCCCGGATAATGTCGGATACTGGATAGGTATCTGGTATCCTGCACATCCACAACTCTTTGTACAGGCCCATACAAATAAGCGCTTGTTGTCTTTTATCATCTCTTCGCACTCTTCCGGTTCTACGAGAGCGTGATAAAGTAATAAAATAGCTAAACCAAAGAGACAGATGTTATGGGCCCGTAAAAATAGCCACTTATGTATATTATATATTGTGTGAAATACTGTGGAATCCGCGTAATAAATCCACCATGGGCCACTCCATTTTGGACTTAATAACCAAATTTTCTATAATGCAATTTAAACCAACCCCTAGGGTTAAAATATGCTTAAATTAACGATTTTCATCATTTCTTATCACAAAAAAACTGTTCAATGATGTTGTTCTTCGATTGTTTTTCAATAATTCACAGTTTCCGTTTATACGGACGTATTCAATTTTGCATTACCAACAGAGGCTGGATTTATTAGCAAATTTTTTTGAATGGAAAAGGAATAAGAAAATTTTGTTGCAAGCAATTTGCATCTGTAAAGCAGCTGGATTTATTAACCGTGGATGTATTAAGCAGATTCCACTGTATATAGATGATTTAAATATGATTGATTAATTGATTTCTTCATTTTTTTGTTCTCCTATCACGAGAAAGTGATGGAGGCGCTATGCATAAGATGAATCCAGACTTGCTTAGGAGTTGTCTGTGTTTCCGATTTTTGCATGTTTTGCTGCTTGTTAGATTTCACCAAGCAGAGTTAATTGTTATAAAGCTTCTTATCCAAGGACGCAGCAATGAGGCTTGGGTAGGGGTTGAACCATCAACCTTTCCATCATGGTCGTCATAAAAACGATGGCCCAAACCACACGGCCGAATAGATTGTTTTTATTATGTGCATTTTTGACTGAAAGCAGTGTTAATGTTGGGACTGATGTACTAAGTTTGAACGAAGGTGGCCCTTGGCTCCATGTCTTTTTATGTGAACTTAAAAATGCGAGTTGTATGGCTACTCTTATTGAAGAAACTTTTTGTTAACTCTAACGATGTGATAACCTACTGGTATGCAAAAATATTGCGTGTATGTGGCAGTACCATCTTGTTTGGCTGGCTCTTTGTGACCACTTTCTTGTTTATTGCAGTTACATAACAACTACTTTTATGGTGGAAAGTCTGTCAATTGCAAACGCATGCTTGAGACACCAGAAAAAAGAAAATTTGGCAGAAGTAAGCCTTATTCATTTTTCAAAGTTTACTGGTTATTGCATAATTTGTTTTGTTTAGGATTAATTCATCATTATGATCATCATAGCATCTTAGTTTGTGTTGTTACAGCCTATTTGGTTTACGCTTTGTGAAAAATGAAGCTGTAGACTGCATGTGGATATGTTGAGTTGTACCTGTAGAATAAATTTACTGATTAATTTTCTGTAATCTTTATATCATATTTATCCTTGCTGTGAAGTAGGCTAAAGAATGGCTACTCATACTCATTGTTAGAAAACTGAGATATATTTTAAATGCCAGTACATATAAATTCAAATGACTCTAGATTTGTCTTTAGATCTTTGGATGTAGCTTTAATATGCTTTCTTGCTTTATATAGATATTGATATTCATCAACATACATAAAAGATTTGATTATAATTATATCTTTAGATATTCTCTAATTAAATAGGACAGGTATGGAATTTACATACCCATTTGTGCGTAAGTTCGGAACAAAAGATTATGAAGACTGTGGATATAGTTGCTAATAAAATCGATACTGTTTTATAGTGATTATTTGTTTGAAATTGCTATATGAGGAACTCAGGCTTTCCGCCAAGAGCTTGTAATAATGCATGGTTGCAATCAATATTGTAACTGTAATATAACTTTGTTCCAAATTTGTTTTATGTATTATAGTACATCAAATGAATTAGTTTGTATATGTTTGACACTTGTACAGCATATTACTAATTGACAATTTGCAGGATTCTGAGGACAGTGGAATGTCATCAAATGAATCGGAATCTGAAACTAATTCTTCTCCCAAACGTATCCAAAAACCAGATTTTAACAGTGAGCGCACTCCTCTCCTCCATTCATCGTCAGGTGAGAGCACGCTATTGTACATTTGAATTTTCTGGTGGTTATGCTGCTTAGCAATTGCTGTGCTGCGCTGTAGGAAGACTTAAGAGACACAAAACCTGGAAAAATGGTGATGGCAGGGTAGCATGCATCTTGCCTTTGCTATAGCAGATTTCAATGATTTTAGCTTTGCTGCCTTATAACGAAGATGAGCAAACCAAAGCGAGAATGAGAGTGTGTGCATAAAAGATTTGCTCAGTTTTTGTAACTGGTGTCGCTCAGATTAATGCATATTGGCGATTGCAGTATCTTGTTTATCTCTTTAACTCTGTTTTCTCAAATGGGGTCATCAAGGGATTTGCTTTGCTGTTAATATAGACAATATATAGCTATTGTTTCGATGATTCTTATGAAGATTAAATTCACGTACTTGCTCCTGGAACCTTAAAATGTTTTTTGGCTTATCTTGCATTACTAGCTAGATTTTGAAGTGTTATGTGGTCCACGACAAGACAAGTAGGTGGCAACTCCTGAGTTAGCTCGTCACAGCAATAACCGTCGCTCAGAGAAGATAACCAAATTTAGTATTTAAGTGCGTTAGCTTAGTTGTTAAGCTCACGCTATCGGTGCCGGAGGTCTGGGGTTTGATTATCGGGCTGGTTAAATCGGCACAATGTCGCCAGCGGCTCGCCACCGCTGCTAGGTTTTTTGGCAGCTGTGTTGCCCAGGCACTAAGCCTCGCAGATGGCCTCGCTAAACGGTTCGGCGTAATATCGCGACTATAACGAAAATTTGATTTTTGATTTTTTTGATTCCATTGACTAATCACTAATTGAAGAAATATATGTGTAAAGATGCCCCAGGTCACTGGTCGCATTATAATCTGCGTTGTTTTAGCTGTGGTATGTGGTCGATCATCTTTGACATCTGCATCTGATAAGTTTTCCATCACAAGAGCAGTGGAGATGGGGGAAATGGCCGATATGTTTTTCAACAAGAGTAAGTTTGAGTATTGATCTCCCGACGCTGTAGAGTCGATACATTTTCATTGCTTTTTGCTGAAGTCAAAGTAAAATAATTATTATATTGTGATAATGTAGGCAATGTATTTTTATATCAGCCATGCTGCGTCCTACCTTCCCGTTTTTGACTTAATACAAAGATAAAATAATCTCTTGTGCTGGCTTACTACTCAATTCAGTTGTCAGCAATTGTACATCTGCTATTCTTATCATGACTGATATTTTTTGCAGTTGGTCGAGTTTTGTTTTACTTATGCGTGACGATTTATTTATATGGTGATTTGGCGATTTACGCTGCTGCTGTTCCGAAATCCCTTCGTGATATTGTGTGGTACGTTGATCAGTTTCTTCACCTTTGCTTTATTCATGATTATAATTTAGTTGAAGCATATTACTTCGCAGTATGCCAAAATTTTGAAGTGAAATGCCGTGCTGAATATTTTAAGTTTGAAAAGACCTAAATGATTGGTTGCCGTTTTTGCAGTTCGGCTTGTGTTTTAATTGCAAAAATATGAACCAATAATATTTGAACAGTTAAATATTTTCGAGACGTTTTGATTTATGCTTAATTAAACCATTGTTAATCTAATCCAAAGCTTGTGCCTTGTTACACGTGTATGTATAAACATCTTGTGCCTTTTTACACGTGTATGTATAAACATTAAAAATGGGCATCCATAATAGCAACTTTACTAATTCTTAAGCATGAGAGGCGCGAATGTGGGCAAGAAATAATCGCTTGAACAATGTGCAGTCAGAGGAGCAGCAAATGCCCAGGCTGCGACCGGTAATTTTGTTATGACGGTTACTAACATGTCTTATTGATTTTTCAACCATGAAAAAGGGGATCTCTGCTTGAGCCGCTTATCTCCGAATAAAACAAGCTTTTCATTTATCTTGTTTGAATTTTAGTGGAAATCTTTCTTGTGATTATTCAAATCATTCTGTAAAGCCTCAAGATAGTGACGTCTGTTGGGGAGACAGTGTTAGTAGAATGGATGTGTATCGAATTTTTCTGGTAAGTTACTTTACATAATTTTGTCTGCATTGTTTTTGTTTAGCGATCAGCATATAGCAGATTCCGAATGCTTGAAGGGCCAGGATTATTCTGCGTGATTGACATGGCGTTTAGACTAGTCGAATTAGGACATTTTATGTTTGATTTGTGCATGGGTGCAAATTCTAAGCCATCATCATCTCATTGTAGATGTACTTCTTCGGGAGGATTGCCAAAGTACGCGACAGCTATGCGTTACGGATACGCTTAGTGGTCCCACGTTTAGTCAGTCACGCCAAGTCGCGCATTCTGAGAACACTCACACTATTATGTGTTGCGTCACTTGTGCTCCAAGTGAAGTTTCAGGAAGCATTGACGGCCTAACAATTTGCAAAAAGCAGATTGAGGACGAAATTGCGATGCTGTAGCTTCTCTATGGCAAATTTAATTCAAAGACTTTTTACTGGAACCAGAATATAATCAATATATACACCCTCGGACAAAAGTTTAAGACCACTTAGCAAAAAGGACAAACTTTATATTCTAATCTCTTTAGTCATAAAATAGTGCCTTCTGAACCATCATATAGCTAAAGGACCTTTGCCACGCTTCTGTATATTCTCTGCAATAGCTTTCGTGCCCTAAGTTACTTATATCTACTGTAATGCCAACCGGCATTGTTGAATTAATTGAAAAAGAGGAGGAAAAATTGAAAGGGAAATATGGGTAAAAAAGCATCTCTCAGTGTAACATAAAGAGCTCAAGTTGTTGCACTCAGCAAGATGAAGCTATCTGAGCGTCATATTGTTTATACGTGCAAAGAAAATAAAACTGCTGTGCATAATGCCATAAAAAAATTCTAAAAAAAAGAAACTTTTGCGGATGAGAAAAGAACAGAACATCCCAGGATTTTCAGCAGCAGAGAGAAGCGCCTAATGAGGGAGGTAGTTACTCGCTCTCCCATGAATTCTGCAAGTGTATTTTCTTTTTAACATGTTGTAAATAAACTTGATTATAAAAAAAAAACTGAGCAACTTCTCACGAGAGTAAATGAAATTAAGTGGTTCACATGACAAAATCAATGAAAATTAGGAAGTGGTCTTAAACTTTTGTCTGAGGGTGTACTAGCAGATTGAGTTTTACGCGACAAAACAGTTGTCACTTTTTCCAAATACTTACATCATTCAAACTTTGCTGTGTGCTGTTCGAAATCTATAAGTGTATAAATTTTGGAAGATCTGAACTACATTTTTGTGTGCTATTACATGTATATGGCCTTAGGTTATGTAAGACGCATCAAAAGTCATAGTGCAACATATTACTTATTTAACTGATTACTGTTTTTATTCTTGCAGGCAATTTTTACTGTTTGTCTTGGCCCTTTCGCATATTTCAGTGTACAGAAGACAAAGTACTTGCAGATATTAACTACGCTCTTTCGCTGGTTTGGTAAGATACTTGGATAGATGTGATATGAATCATAATGTTTGGTGACAGTGCTGTCACAGTTTTTCTTGTAACTATGACTAGCAGTTGTTTCACGGGGAAATGCTGGCTCAAAACCATTAGTTGCTTAAACAGTGCAAGTACTTTTATGCTTTAAATTACGGTTTAATCAAAGGTATTTTTGATGTAATTGTGTCAAAAATCAATCTCGCGCTTGTTTAAACGAATAAATTGTGAAATTGTCGACTTTGTTACTTCCTTATCGTGTGTGCAACGATTCCTTTTTTTAGCTTTCGGACTTATGATTATCTTGGCCATTATCCACATTTCACGTGGCACAGGCGATCTCGGCCGACCACCAGCAGCTGAGATCAACGGGGTTCCGAATTTATTTGGAGTGTCCGTCTATTCCTTTATGTGTCAACATTCTCTGCCATCGTTGGTGACCCCGATTAAAGATAAGAACAAACTCTCTCTTTTACTTGCGGCCGATTACTTTCTAATCCTTATTTTCTACATGCTTTTGGGCATGACTGCTATATATTGCTTTCCGAGCGATGATCTTAAAGATATTTACACTCTTAATTTTCAGGTGAGTTTATTGAACAATCGTGAGTGCTAAAACATTGAATTAGTCGAAATGGTCTGTAACTACTAGGATTTTGAGTAAAACTCAGTCTGTGTGCGTTTTCGCTTTGTTGTATTGAAAATGTCGCGTATAATGTTTGGATTGGCTTTTGTTATTTACTGTACTTACTTTTTTAGACCCGCTTGTCCTTGGGGGGTTGCCGGGGGCAGCTGCTCGAGTTAGTAGCCTCCAAGCATCTCAATCCTCTGCAACAAAGGATAGATGCTCTGGTGGGATGGCGTTTGTTTTCTTTATATTTTCACATTCCATTTTACTTGACTGTTTTTATTTTTCATTTTTCAGGATTCTTGTGATGCTACAAGTGTAGTCTTTTTTCGATATTTTTTGGGTCTTTTTCCCGTATTTACTTTATCAACGAACTTTCCCATTATTTCTGTCACTTTGAGGAATAATTTAAAAGTAAGATTTACGATTATAAAAGAATGATTTGGCAACTTCTTAACTAACTTTTCATTATGTTTCAACGAGAAAATTTTGTTAAGAACGATTACGAGTCGCGTGCAAAGTTTATCCCGAAATTTGTGGAGGTGCTATTCGCTTTTAGCCTTAATTACCCATCCAACAGTTAAATGTAAATTCTAAGCGTATTTGAATTTGATCAAAATCAAAAAAAAATCAAATCTTCATTTTACTCAAGGTATTACGCCGAAGCGTGTAACGAGTGGCGGGGTCCATCTTCACCGCTTAGCGCCTGGGCAGCACGGCTTCGAAAAAACGTCGCAGCGGTGGCGAGCCGTTGGTGACAGTGTCCGGTTTGACCAGCCCGGGAATCGAACCCCAGACCTCCCGCACCAATAGCGTGTGCTTGAATAAATTCAGCTATGTTAAAACGGATTTAGATTATAAAGCGTAGTTTTATCTGTATTGCAGAATTGAGTTTCTGGCATTATTGTATTATTTCTGGCTTCGTTAAATTTAGTTTATATTATTTTAACTATTTTTCAGGCATTGTTTCCAAAATCGTCTAGCACCTTTGTCAATCGCTTTATTTTCCCCACCCTTGCTATTGGCCCACCTATTGCAATCGCTTTTGGTACGAACAATCTGACCACTCTCGTCGGTATTACTGGTTCTTACGCTGGGGCGGGTGTGCAGTACGTTATTCCTGCCTTTCTGGTTTTGATGGCGCGAAAAGAAGGTTCAAATTGCTATGGACGTGCAATGGTATCTCGTAATCACCATCGCTCTCCTTTCGGTCGCCGTTTATGGGTTATTATCATTTTATCTTGGGCGATTGTTTGCCTTCTTTTTGTCACCACTAATCATATTTTGTCATTAGTTCAATGATATTGCAAATCTGTTAAGATTGTTTTTAAAGTGATGAGAGTTTACAGTTTATACATCGAGTGCAATATTTATTAGTTTGTTTCAGAAATAAGTTTTCATTTTGCATTCATAACTGTTTCCAGAGTTGTGCTTTGTTGTAAAAGAATTATGTTGTGGCGATAATGTATTCATTTAGTTGCGTATTTATCCTCCTATCACGAGGAAGCGATTAAAGCGCTACAGCGAGCTCGCTTATGAATTGGCACCCATCTGTCTATCACTTTGAAGATGGATAAATCCCCGCAAGTGCCTTTCCCTACTGTACTGCAAGTAAACTTGCTGACTTGTTCTCCGCACTGTCCCTTAATTGCTGAGCGTCAACCAGGGAAACTTTGAATACCAATTTTAAAGTCATTGGTTTGACCCGACTCGAAATCAAGCGCGAGTCTACGGCTCCAAAGACAAAGGAGCTCTTACCACTCGGCCATCTGAGCTTTTTGTGTTCTCTTTTGTGCAAAATCGTTCAATTGTTGATAATCACATAGTGATTTATGATTTTTTTGCCCATATCTCATACATTTATTTTTTAAAATGGCGATAAAATGAGAACTTAAACCATTGTTCTGGCAAACATTACTTTTACGAAAGACTTGCTTGAGCAGCATTGCTTTGCGTCAGAGTTTTTGCGTTTCGAATTTTAAACAGCATTATATGATACAAATACGTTCATGAACTTTCATTTACTCGAGTTATGATACGCTTGGTGCCTTGTAATGCATAAGCTTTTTTGAAACTTGATTGCCTAAAGCGTTGGTTAATTCTATGCGATACGTATTCGTGAGTTTTGCTGACAAGTGCAATAAGAAGTTGGAAAATAAAACCATAAAATTTTCCTGTAGCGCACTTTCAACTTCATGCTGCTGCCTGCTACTGGTACTAGCAAAGAGCTTATTATTACTCTGCAACGTTAGAGTTTATTGGTCTGGCTTGTTAATGTATATCGTTTAATTTTTCTGTCATGTTTCAACACGGATCATAAAAATGACCATAAACGCGTTAGTCGTGATGGCTTTTTACGTGGTATTATGAATACGTATTTTTGACTCAAGTCCACTGAAGATTTGTCGACCTACTGGTGTAATATTTGATTGTTGTGATGTATGAATTCATGTATTGAAAAAGTTTGCGTTAAAAATATTTTTTTAATATCAAACCAAGTTTTACAGTAATTTGTTATGCAACGTTGTGCGCGAGCTAGTAGCGGTAGCAATGTAAGAAATTTGTTTCAATTCGTGCGGAAGCTGCGCTATTGTAGGCTCTTCTTTGTGTTGAAGATCATACTTTGATACTTAGATAGTTTTATTATTACAGTACATTCACTGTCAGTGAATGAATTGTGTTTTAGGTCTTGTGAGCCTAGCTATAGAACGTATTTGGTGCGGCAAAGAGGAGTACATAAAAATAAGCTTCGTAAAATTTAACGCTGCGACCTCTTCGATTTGAGGCCGATTACAGAGTAATTGTATAGCGCTGGCCAGTTATGGGAAAACTTAACTTCGATTTCACAGTCACTTTCCATCCATTTTATTCTACCGGCACCTAATTGAGTTGTTACCCTTTGCATAAACTTGCTTGTTCTGGACAATTTTGGACACATCAAAAAACTTTGAAAATAACTGTAGCTTTTCCTGGAATCGGAATCAACTAGGCCTTCTAATATTGAGAAACTAGTCAGACTACTGCATGAAACACTTTAACGATTACGAATCAAGAGCGTCTATTGAGGTGCCAATAATCTCTAAAATTTTGCATGATTATGTTTCTCCCAATTTCGCTATTGAGTTGTTAACCACGTGTCTTGTGAAGAATTTGACGAAAAAAAATTTTACTAACTTTGTTTTTTAGTCAACTACCTTAATTAATTTCAGCCCGCTTTGAAATAATTTTCTGGGCTACATCAGATTTTGCTCACGCTTCACTTTGCAGCTCTGATGGCCGAGTGGTAAGAGCGTGCGCCTCGGGAGCTGTAGACTTTGGTTTGATTCCTAGTCGGGTCAAACCAATGACTTTAAAATTGGTAATCACAGCTTCCACGCTTGACGCTCAGCATTAACGGGAACAAGCCGGCAAGTTTACTTGTTGTGCCGTTGGGAAAGGCACTTTGCGGGATTCTCCCATCTTGGTGTGGTAGACGGATGGCTGGCAACTTTTAAGCGAGCTTGTAAATATAAAACAAAAAAAAAATACACTCGTGCTCATGAACCTACGTAGAAATTAAACGGATTTTGCTCACGCTGCACATTCATTTTTCATGATTTTTTCAGGTCATCTAGTGCAAGTAGCGTTAATCATCAATATGAGCCGCTTTGTAGAGTCCTGTTTCAGGGTAGGGCAAAGTATGATGAGAAGTTCGCTGATTTCGAATTCAAATTGTGTTGTGTTTCAAAAATATCGCGAACACTTGGGTCGGTTCACCTACGTCAGTTATCGTTATTATTATTCTTAAGTAAAACCAGAAGAGCAGGGGAGTACCGTAGCCTACCAGTAGGCTATGCAATATTATTTTTTTATCGGTAAGGAGAAATTATAAGCAGCTTAATCAGAGCTGATGGCTGCAGCAAAAGCATTTTTGACAAAAGAAACAATGATTAGGAACCCAAAGCAAGAAAATTTGTCGAATTTGACATAATTAGTCTTAAAAATTTTTTCCTTCGAATCGAAATGTGTCAAATCACGGGAAGGTTATCAGTGGCGTAACAACGAGGTGGCGATACGCCCGGGGGGGCATTTTGGATAAGCTTAATTAATATTTTTTTTATGTTGAACAACCATTTCTTAGCTATATTGCTTATTTGCTAATCGTTAATCATCTTACTGTGTTGCCCAATACCCAAGCGCAAAGTTGCTGAAACGGGCCCCGCCACCTCGTTTACGCTTCGGTGTATTCCGGCGAGTATAATAAAGATTTGATTTTAATGTTTTTATGTCACAATTGCGTACTGTTTTCTTCGTCTTTGCATTATTTGAATCACTCACACTCAGCGTGAGAATGCAGTATAGGCACCAAGGGCGTACATCCCGAGGCAGGCCCGTAGCCACAGGGGGGATGTGGGGGATGCATCCCCCCCACCAGCCATTTTCAACAATGCTTTGGATAAATAAAGTTTTTCTATAATTTCGAACCTCTTCATAACCATGGGTGCAAATCCATGGAGGGATGCATCCCTCCCAATAATCCGGCAGCATCCCCCCAATATTTTCATGTCCCAAAACTGGGCATCAGCGAACGTGATGACCTTTTTTTGGTCTTCACTTCGTTTTGGGCAAAACATTGGGCATCTGCAAACGTGTCAATTATGCTAAATCATCCCCCCAATATCGAAAAATGGTCGATTTTGCTAAATCATCTCCCCCAATGCTCAACATAGATTTGCACCCCTGTTCATAACAATAAACCTTAGTCGTCTTTAAGTAGGCTACGCATAATCGAAACTGTGCTCACAAAATGCATCATATTTGATGAAGCTCTCAAAGTTAGGGGCCGAAAACATGAACAAAGTGTGCCTGAAAATTCTTCGAAAAGCGCTAAAATGACCATTACACTACGCAAATTTTCAAAAATTTTCCGGGGGAGCGTGCCCCCGGACCCCCTAGAGTCGTTTTTGTTACTTAAGTTGCTTGAAATTAACTGCCGGGAAAAACTGAGCTTGAAAAAGTGACGAAATTTGGTGCCCTCTCCCTGAAAAAAATTCTTAATAGGCCTACGCCCCTGACATTAAGCATTTTGAAAGGGCTTAATTACGCCCATTTCCGGGTCTAAAACATCTTTGTATTTAGTTAACATTCAACCTAATTTAAAATCACATCCCCCCCCACCAAAACTTTCTGGATCCGCTCCTGGGGCGCCCCCCCCCCTGAAAAAACTTGGGCCCCCCTGCAACTTGACGAAAAATTTGCAAATTTTTCTGAAAAAAATTGCGAAATTATAAATACAACAAAAATTATAGATAGACCTACTGACATCGTTGAAGTTCTAACCTTGTCTAAAAGCCATGCTGAATTATCAGTGGAAGCAAAAGGATACCTGGGTTCTGTTTCAAGCGTTGATTTTATTTTCCTTTGTGAACTCATGTTTAGTGTGATAGAAATATTTGCCCCAGCAAACAAACTTGCAAAAAGAAGTTACTAATCTGAAATTAGGAATAGACCTCATCCAGACATCTCGTCAAGTTTTGCTAGCAAGAAAGAATTCATTTGACGAAATTGTCTCAACACTTTCTGAAAAATATCCACAGATTGTTGGAACTGAAGACAGAGAAACTTCAAGAGAAAAACGACCTAGGATGCTGCCGCGTTATTTTGACAATTTTGTTGTGACGGAGAGATTGAAGATAGATCCACTGTTCAGCCTGAAGATAGGGAAATGGCATGGAAGAGTCAGTATCAAGCAATCATTAACAAGACTGAAATGGAAATTAACCGACGGTTTGCAGTAAAAAACTCTGCTATGTATCATAGTTTAAATGCTGTTTTCTGCGTTAATTCGCCCGAATTTTTAAAAATGTTGCATTTTTTAGAATTAATCAAACTAATGAATCTTCAGCCAGATAAATTAAACGGAGAACTAGAAGTTGTTCGTAGCATGCTGACCTCCAAAAACTGTGATACTTTTCAGAAGATTTTGAAATTAACTTATGAATGCAAAGTAGCGTTTCCTGAAGTTAACAAACTTTTCTGCGAAGTTCAATTGTTTGGAGCTTCCACTGCTGCTTGTGAAAATTCCTTTTCATGCTCACAAAGAGTGTTAAACAAGTAGCGTATGAGCATGAATCATAGAAGAAAGAGTAGTTTGGTACACCTGACATACGAAAGTAACATTACCAACAACATTAAACTTGATGAATTTGCTATTCATCAAGTCGCAAAGTTGATGGCCATGATCGCAAAGTTGATGGTTCAAGTCCCAGCCAAGCCTCGTTGTTGGGTCCTTGGATAAGATGTTTCACGACAATTATCTCTGCTTGGTGTAATCTAACAAGAAGCAAATTGAAGTCAGAAGCAAAATTGCAACGGAAAACTCGGAAACATTTAAGAGCAAGAGTGTTAATTCGTCCTATGCACAGCGCCTCCGTCGCTTTCTCGTGACAGGATAAAAATGAACAACTGATGAAATATTGTTCAATCTGGAATAGTTGAAAAAGTTCATGTTCTAAGTCTCAAAACTTTTGAAACGAGGTAACGTGCAAAGAACAACAGCGGTGGGGGGTTTGGGGGGCAGAGCCCCTCAGAAGTTGACACGATCTTGACCTTTCAGTTGTTGCTGCAATGATTCATCACCTCCAATAATTTCCACGAAAGTACGCCACTGATAGGCACTAGGCAGTGCTACGCAAGTGATAGTCACTATTTAGGTGAGTCAGACAGTCCGTATAAGTCTGTTCTTGTCTGGTAAGCTCAAGTCAGTCGCGCAAAAAAGTACGTTTGTTTGATTTGAGCTGGAATTACACAGAAACCGTTTTTATTCGCTCAGGCCTTGGCTCCACCGGTCAATGCTTAGTCAATGACCATTAACGAAATTCGTTTTGGTCAATGGCCAAAGGTTTGACGGAAATGCAAGCTCGGCTCCACTAGTCATTGACAAGGGAAATGACAGCTGAAAATTTCGCGTTCGTTTGGTCATTGACCGCTTTGCGAGAATTTTCTAGTAGTGCGTAATTCTTTGACCAATTCGACGAGAGTTTTATGTTTACCGATGCATTTCCATGCATTTTTCTTCGGCTGGCTCTCTTTGTAGCTTGCCAAAGATTTGTCGAACATGCATGGAAACTTTTGCACTTCAATACAATCAAAGCTTTTTATATTCGAGCAGCAGGGCTGCAAACTCGAACTTGAACTCGATCGTTTTTGCCGAACTCGAACTTGAACTCGAAGCATACAATTTTTGGAACTCGAACTTGAAAAGAAAAATAACAATTGAGTTCACTTATTGAGTGCTTTAATTTTATTGATTCAAATCTTTCAAAGCAAAGTTTATAGCCTACTTTTGATTTTTTGTTATGCGGTAGTTTAGGGCCGCAACCAGAGTGGGGCGCGGGGGGGCGGAGCCCCCCTGAAAAAAAATTTGCCCCCCTACAGAAAATTGGTTACTATAATACATGATACCGGTATAGGTAATTTGGCCTCCCCTAAAATATTTTTCGTCCCCCTAAGCATTTGCTTCTATAGTTGCGGGCCTGCGGTAGTTTGAATGATCGCATATTTGCAATTTTGGTACCGATAGCCTACTGCACTTGCATTTCAGTTGGCGTTGTCTCATTGAAACTTATTTATTGCATCATAAACAGTGTTCCGAGAGGTTTTAATGAAAACGCAGCTGCACTGCAGCAACAGTCACCTGTTGTTTGTGCAGAGCTGCTATCTCTGTTCCAACTGTACCACTGATCAGTACACCTGTTCGTATAATTGAAGCTGGGCTTATTCCATATCTACCGGTACTGTACATATAGGCCTATGTGGGAATTTTATTTGATAGCAATGCCACAGGTCTTGGTGTGATTATTGCAATAATTTTGTAATCGTCATTGTTGATGGCGTGGTGTAAAAACGTTGATTCACGTCAGCCGGGTTTATTGTTTTACCTACTAAGTTGTTTGTCATATGGTGAAACGTTTCATAATTACTTCTACTCGGTCTAGTTTGTCAAACAGCTAAATAAAGACGTAAAATTCAAATAGAATTTTAACATAAGTTCGAGCCGTGCGCGTGACTGCTAGAAAAACGGTTAACTTTTGCAGATTCAGAAACATGTTTTTGGACGGCTTTATCGCTTTCGTTAATATTTATATGATGAGCTGTTTTTCATGAATGAAATTATTTAAGCATTCTTGTCGAGTATCCTTTAATTGCTAATTGTTGTTAGTGCCTAAAAAGTGATCAGAACATACAGCGTACAGCACGTGAAGACGATTGCTGTACGTATGATAATTGTAGCTGTTTTACGTTAAATATAATTCGTGCAGCACCCCCAAGTTTTTACTTCACGAGACGCCACTGATGTAGGGGATTGTACAGTACGCTGGACTGACACTCGTAGGGCATGGGTTCGAATTTCTTAAAATTTGATATTTTTGGCAGCGTGTCATACTGAAGTGGCTGTAGCCATTTTGTTGAAAATGATTTTAGAATTTGATTTTCTTGGCAGAGTAGCCCTACCATACTGAACTGTGAAGTGGCTTTAGCAATTTTGTTGAAAATGATTTTTCGCGTATTTAGCTTCTCGTCAAAATCTTGGGCTAATTGGCTTTGGTCCACGCTTGCGCGGGACCGTAGAGTGGACACCAGCCCGAACACTATAGGGATAGGCTAGCTAGCCTAAAGGACCATGCTGTGAGGGTGGTGCTACCAAGCCCATTTCCTAATGGGCAGTTGGAGATTACCGGTAATCATTGTACTGTGTAGTAGCCTACCATATCATTTATTGCTTTTTTTGGAAGTGTCTATTTTGCCGCGTACCATATAGTGCTACCGGTATCCTCTTACTTTTTACATGGTGAGAGCGCCGGTAAAATAGCTTCTAGGTCTACTGGTATTTTGCCGGAAGTAGGGGTAGGGGAAGTAGATGCTGATTTTAGCTGCTGCTGGCAAAATAGAAATAAGAACTATTTGTTGTTAGCCGCAAAATACCGGTAGACACTGCCTTTTTTTTTATTTCAGACCACAGGTCCATATTTATTTGTTTCAGACCACAGTTTTTATTAGTTGGGAGGATTAATCTGTAATGTATGATAGAAGCCAATGTTTCTGAATTGTATTTTGCATGGTGTACTGGTACCGGTACTTGGTAGCGGTACACTATTATGCTACTTAACGGTCTGTCCTACTAAACTTGTAAACACTGCAAAGGACTGAAACATCGCAAAGGAGTGACAAAGGACTTACTAAACACCGCAAAGTACAACAAAGGACTTCAAATTGATCTACTAAACACTGCAAACTGGCAAAGAACGACAAAGTACTTGGAATCATACCAATTACATGATATAAATAACACAATACCAATTACAAGATATAAATAACATTGTCACATACGGTAGTGGTGCATTACACAAGGAGATAGAGGAAATGACCGTACGGTCTTCTAAGGGGTCTCATGTAGAATAAGCCGTCGAAGCGAGCGGTCATTATATTACACGCTTGCTTTGCTCGCTTGGCGATCAGCTGCTCGCTTCGACGGCTTAATCTAGATTTGACCCCTTCTAAGTCCTCTACCACCTACAACAAAACATATGCTACATAGAAAAAAAAATTAATAAAACAGAAAAAGGACAAATAGATAAGTATAAATATTACGATCTACACATTAAAATACACACTATTATGTTACACAAAACACACTATCGGTATTTAGGTAGTAACACTATAAAATAACATATATAACAATACCGGTACCGCCATACCCTGATACCTGTGGCCTATGAGTAAGGCTATTACCCTTACTTTTAAGGAAAAAGTTTAAGGTCAGTTTGGTATTCAGTATAGACGGTTGTACTTGTGGTTTCATAGCTCAAGCATGTTAATGGTCAATACCAGTAGGGCCTACCGAACATCAACAAACATTGTTACCCGGTACCGGTATGCTACGATTGGTTGATGGAATGATACCGGTATCAATTGCTACTACCTAGACTAGGCTGCTAGAGATGCTAGACTACTGGTACCGGTAAACTGTTATCTATAAATATATAGGAAGCGGCTATTTCACCGGAAATTCCGGTTATCGAAGTTCGAAAATCGTGGTTTGCGGAACCGGAAACATACCCTAACGGTGTAGGTTTCTGCGCGGGTCGTGAGTTCTTGGTAGCTTGAATCCTCTGTATACAACTACAGTACCAATCCTGAGCTTATTCAAATAGAAACACAAACATTCTTTACCTTCATCGCACAAAGTCTTGTTTTTTTTTTTTTTTTTAAGAAACACACTTGTAACCTCAGAATCAAAAAATTAGAATAATCATATCGGTATTTCACGTCCAAAAAAAAATTAGTAAAAAGACGGATTAGAGAATCCAATCCAATAATTACGGATTACAAATAAAAACTTGACAAAAGACAATACAATTATGGTTGGTGACTCTACACAAATTCCCCCTTCTTGGCTAAAAATTGAAGTGAGGTGTACATTGAAAAGCCGAACGTTGAGGTTTTAGAAGTTTAGGCTACTTCTCCAAAAATCGAAAAAAAACTTGATAGGATACCCCGAGACACATTGCAAAAATAGTTCAGTGTAAAAACACATAGTAATTAATGATTGCTTTGTAGTCATAAAAGACTAATCTTCATAAAAACGTGTCAAGTATTGGTAAAGCATAGTGCGAGGTGCGTCACACAACATCATGTATACTTAATGCAGGTATAATGAAACAGAAGTAAGTATGCCATAGGGCAAACATCTTGTAAAAAAATGGACAGTATGCGAGAATCTACAAAGGTTGGCAGTCATGTTGCTGAGCTAATACACAGGGTGTAAAGGCAAAAGGTTGAAATGGCAAAAGTTGGAAGTCCAGAGTTAAACTCTGATTACAGTTTTGTTGTGTAAAGATATGCAGTGGTTAATTAGCACACAAAATTGGGGCAAGGCATGCTACATTCGTAAGTTCAAAATATCACAGGTGGCAGATGCGATAGCAAAATGCGATGAAAGTAGTTCATGCAACGAAAGTTTAAAACAAAGCACAAGCACTATTTACAAAATATTACCACGTATCAAGTGGTATAAATTAGCAGTCACTGGGCTAAATGGGCGGGAGTTACGTAAACACTCAGATAAGAAGGGGGCTGAACTCGACGTGTACGTGTTCGACTGAAACTTGTACCGATATGATTAGTAGTTTCATGATAGCCACTAAGGTCATGATTGTGTGCTCGATTCAGTACAGATTGCTGACAAAAATCTTCCATCAAATAGGCAGCCTTAAGTCTGTCAACAGAAACGGTATAATGCTCGCCATTACGTAATACTACAAAAGTCTTGGCGCCACGTTTTATGACAGGGTACGGTCCAACCCAAGGTTGATCCAGAGGACCAGTGTGAGCATTGTTTCTGATAAAAACATGAATACATGATTGCAATTTTGGGTCTGTGTAAGTTGGTCGGGACGTTGGCATTCTCGGCAAGGTATAGCAAAAATTGTTTAAGTACTCTTGCTGCTGCTCTAGAAAATCTTGAGACTGAGGCTCATGTGCCACCGAACGGTCAAAGAATTGACCAGGAAGTCTCAGTTGTGTCCCATACACCATTTCACTAGCTGTAGCATTCAAATCTGCACGAACAACAGTACGTAAACCCAACAAAACAACAGGTAAAACATCTAACCAATTCTCAGTAGCAAGCTGGGCCTTTAAAGCTACTTTTAGTGTGCGGTTGACTCGTTCCACGAACCCATTTGAGGAAGGTCGATAAGCGCAGGTTAACTTGTGAGTGCAACCTAAGTAGGTCATCAAACTTGTCCACTCTTTAGACGTAAAACACGAACCTCGATCACTTACAATAGTAGCAGGAACACCATAATTGGCAACCCAGTTTAACATAAAACAATCAATCACAGATGATGCTTTGGTGTCAACAAGTGGGGAAGCAATAAACCATCGAGAAAAACGGTCAATAACAACCAAAATATACTTAAAACCGCGAGAAACTTTTAAAGGCCCCGTAATGTCAATGTGAACGTCATTGAATTTTGCACTTGAAGGCGGGTACGCTTGCAAAGGTGTGTGATTATATCTTGTAATCTTACTTTTCTGGCAAGCCAAACAAGCTTTTGCCCACAAGTTGCAATCTTTTCTCATTCCCTTCCACACAAAATGTTTACTCAATTGGCACAATGTTATTTTAGCACTAGGGTGGCTCAAATTATGCACCGAATCAAAAGCCAATTTCTTAAATCCCGCTGGACAAACTGGTCGAACTAAATGAGGCTGAGAAATATCACACAAAACATTAACACCATTGTACTCTCGCATTTCAATTGTCAGTGAGTTATGGTCATCTATGAGAGCCTGTACAGCAGTATCATGTTTCTGTGCATCAGCAAAACGGTTCCAATCTATCTGTTGTGCATGCTGAAATATAGCATTAATCTGTACTCTAGAAAGTGTGTCTGCTACAATGTTATGGGTACCTGCAATGTGCTGAATATCTGTCGTGTACTCCGATATCAGGGCGAGATGACGAGCTTGTCTTGCATTCTGACGTGGTGTGTCTGCATGCATGGCATGAACCAATGGTAAATGATCAACAAAAAGTGTAAATTCTCTACCTTGTAAAAAATATCCAAAATGTTGCACAGCCAAAAACGCACCCAAAAGCTCCCTATCAAACGTCGCATACTTTTGCTGTGCCGGAGTCAACATTTTTGAGAAATACCCCAACGGGCGCCACACATTATTAATGCACTGCTGCAAGACAGCACCAACCGCTGTACCACTGGCATCAGTAACTAAAGCAGTTCGAGCATTGTCTCTCGGGTGAGCAATCATGACACTGTTAACTAAAGCTAATTTTGCAGCATCATAGGCTTCCTCAGCCTCCCCAGTAAAAACGATACCAGAATACTTTTTCTTCCCTTGTAACAACTTATGAAGAGGTGCGAGTAAGGCAGCAGCATTTGGTATTACTCGTCTGTAATACTGCAAAGTTCCAATAAAACTGCGCAGCTGCTTAGCTGTAGTGGGAGCTGGTAGCTTCTGAATGGCCTCAACACGATCCGGTAATGGTGTGCAACCATACCTAGAAACTAAAAAACCCAAAAATTTCACTTCTGATTTGCCAAAATGGCACTTCTTAGGGTTGACCTTCAGGCCAAACGTGTTGAGACGCGCAAACAACTGCCGCAAATGCTGTAAGTGAGCTTCTTCAGACTCTGAAAAAATGATAATGTCATCTACATAGCAAAAATGATTATTTAAGCCTCGCAATGCGACGTCCATTAACCGCTGCCACTGTTGCGCAGATGTCTTAAGACCAAAAGGCATGGCAGTAAAAGCAAAAAGGCCCCACGGTGTGATAATGCTAGTCTTATGCTTGTGATCAACATGCATGGGAATTTGATTGAAAGCAGATTTCATGTCAATAGTTGAAAAAATTTTAGCATTCTGTATGCTGTTGGTAAAATCCTGAATGTGAGGCAAATTGTATTTATCAGGCTTAATTTGATTGTTCAAAAGTCGATAATCACCAACAAGCCTGATTGAACCATCAGCTTTGCTCACAACATGTAATGGACTGGCCCATTCGCTATCACTGGGCTCCAAAAGGCCAGTTTTTAACTGTGCTTCTATTTCCTGTTTGATCTTTTTGGACATCTCGGGAGACCATCTTCTGGCTTTGGTAGCTACTGGTCGGCCAGTGGTAATGATTGTGTGTCGAATGTCATGTTTAGGTGGTGTAGTGAAATCAATGTCTTGAGTAACTGAAGGAAATTCAGACAATAAGTCAGCATATTGAGCAGACTGGTTGGCAAGTCCAACAGCAGTTTGTGGTGCAGCAAGAACAAAGTCAGAAGCATAGACTTCACGGTTTGTAGGGTAATGACTAAGCACACAATTGGCATTAAGATCAGTAGCTTGAGGAAGTCTTCGCATAGTGATTTCATATTGTCCAAGAAAGTCCCATCCAATGTAAATTTGTTTTACATCTGATAATTGAAATGTCCAAGACATGGGACCAAAACCAATATCAACATCCCTAGTAACGCTGCCATAATAAGGAACTGGATCATTGGAAGCACTGCTGTATTTAGTCAAACAATCGTTGGGCGGATTGAGCTTATCTTGTGGGGATGCTGGAAAGAAACTATGACAAGCACCTGAATCAAGAATAGCTAAACTACCAGATATAGAGTCTCTTACTTGGGGCAATCCTTTAACTAGGCACATTGATTCATCATTATGCATTGGAGTGCGGATGAGGTGAAATGGTCTGGCTTGCTGTTTGAAGGTGCAACCTGGTAAACACCTTCTAGCCTTTTCAAAGTAGGTAAAATGATACCAACACCATCCTCTCTCATTAAAATCTTGGCCAGATGGAGATTGTGAAGTGTGTTTGTGTTCAGCAGAAAAAGAATGGGAAAATGATTGTGAAGTGTTGTGAGACTTGTTTGGTGGTGGGCCTAATTGTGGTGTAGATGCTGGTGCACGATAGGTAGGCCTAGATGCTGAAATGTGTTGTGATGGCTGTACAGGCTGCTGTATTCTTAGATTGCTAACATGCGTACACAATTCCTGCATCTGAGCAGTTATCACATTTTTAAAATTCTCAAAGTCGGTAGTAGGCCTACACTGAGAAACATTTTTATCTAATGCACAATCAGCTAAACGAGCAATATTATCAAGATCATTAAGATTGTTAGTCAGGTTGATCATTGACACCACACTAGACGGTAAATTTGAAAAAAACTGAGCAATGATGACATCTTGTACACTAGTATCAGTACGCCATGAATGTTTGGCTAATGATTGTAGTCTCTGCATAAACACACTCGGTCTCTCGTTTTGGAGTATAGAACAGTCCTGAATGTCTAAAACCCATTGATAACGTCCTTTGTAATTGGTGGAAGGTTGTAAAATTTTGTTCTTCACAGCTGAATAAGGAGTAGGAGTACTTGCACAATATCCTATGTCAGAACCGAAATTGCATTGTTGATGTTCACTCATTGCAGATATTAATAAATCAAACTTTACCAGCTCATCAACAATTTGGTGCCTGATGAACCATGAATCCAGAAGTTGAAAATAACTAGGCAAATGTTCTTTCCACATCTTTGGTGGAGATAAGATGGAAGGAGCATTGGAGTTTGCATTGCTGTTTCCCAATTGGTTAGTCATAACAGAAGTAGCAGGCTCACTGGTACTACTACCAGCACCAAGATTCCTGTGATGATTAGTATTGGGTGGTAAATAAGAGGAAAGAGGTTCGGAAGGCTCAGTCATTGTGACTGTAGGTACTGCTAGGCTATTGTCATTACCAGGTTCTGAAGTAGCAGCAGGCCTATTCAAATCATGTTCAAGTGACATAGTACTTGGTGTATAAGACAATCCAGAGCGAGTTTTAGAAGGAGACAGCAGGGTGGTAATCACTACAAGTACTGTAAAAGTTGTTGAAAAACACATCCAAATTGGAGTTTCGTAAAAATAGATTCAAATGGAATTAAGTTACTTGTACCAGTACATTCAGCTTACCACCATGTCGGGGCACCATTTGTAGGTTTCTGCGCGGGTCGTGAGTTCTTGGTAGCTTGAATCCTCTGTATACAACTACAGTACCAATCCTGAGCTTATTCAAATAGAAACACAAACATTCTTTACCTTCATCGCACAAAGTCTTGTTTTTTTTTTTTTTTTTAAGAAACACACTTGTAACCTCAGAATCAAAAAATTAGAATAATCATATCGGTATTTCACGTCCAAAAAAAAATTAGTAAAAAGACGGATTAGAGAATCCAATCCAATAATTACGGATTACAAATAAAAACTTGACAAAAGACAATACAATTATGGTTGGTGACTCTACAACGGTTTCCCTACTGTGATAGTCGCACGACAGGAACCAAAAATGATTACGCAACTACGATTTTTCAAACTTCGGTAACCGGAATTTTCGGTGAAATAGACACTTCGAAATATATATTGGTACCATTTCACTGGTATTACTGTTTCTCTGCATCAGATGGACTAAACCAGTAGACCATCTGACTACCAGGTACCACATACCATACCGCCTACCAATATCTGAATAGCCTGTGCCAGTATACAGGTATACTCTGCACTGTAGCTACACTTGTCTGCTAGTAGACTACAACAAATGTAGCCTAGGCTACTCTTTGCTGTACAGTGTATGGTGGATATAATTATTTTTTATGCGGTGTGTACTGTGTATGTAGTTTGTAAAATCTTGTTTAGGCAATTCCATGGGCCTAAGTTTAATAAGGCAGTAGCTACTATTTGTACAGGCCCTTACAAATAAGGGGTGCTACTAAATAGTACATGTCCGCGATGTCGAAGATGTCAGCGATGTCTCATTTTAAATTGTGTGAATGGTATTATTGGTACCGTATTTGGTAAGAAGTTAAGAGCATTGGGCGGTGAATGTGAAGCAAGGGGAGAATATGTGAATAGTACAGGGTGACCCAAAAAAAACGAAACCCAATTCTAATTATTCTAAATACACGGGTTTCGTTTTTTTTGGGTCACCCTGTATTATTGGCATTTGCTAAGAAGATAAGGACATAGGATGGTGAATGTGAAGCAAGGGGAATAAATTTAAGACTTCAACTTATTCCCCTTGCTTTACATTCACCGCCCAATGCTCTTAACTTCTCACCAAATACCAATAATATCATTCACATATTCTAAAATGGAACATCACTGACATCTTCGACATCGTGGACACCGCTGATATCTTTGACATCTTCGACATCACTGACATCTTCGACATCGCGGTTATGTACTATTTAGTAACACCACAAATAAGCGCTTTCTTTTATTATCCCTTTGTGCTCTCCCAGTTCTACAAGAGTGTGATAAAGTATTAAAATAAACCAAAGAGACAAATGTTATAGGCTTGTAAAAATAGCCACTTTTAGTAAAGTTGTTACCGGTAGTTTAAGGGTGAAGGTAGGCTTTCTGAAAATGGATGAATTGTTTAATTTGGCTGCAAGTCATTTGCAGACAATCATTGGTAGTCTCTCTGGTGATTCAAAAGAAGATGTTTTGTTGTATTTATATGCTCGGTATAAGCAAGCTACAATTGGACCTTGTAATGTTACAAAACCAAGTTTCTTTAATCCAGCTGCTCGCAAAAAGTGGTAAGTATTGCTCTCTGGCTGTTTTTCTTTTATTGTAGTGTCAGTATATCTGTATGTATGATGGTTTTCATGGCGTTATCTACAAACTTACCTTAAATTCGATTGCCCCACAGTTGATTAATTATTGATTACGTTTGTTGTGGAAACATTTGATTTTAAAAGTATTTAAGAATTGATTCATATTTTTAGGATTCAGTACCGGTAACTTAATAACTTACATCATTAAACAAGTTCTTGGCAATTTTTCATTTGCGTTGCTTATAATCAAGTTTTACAGCTCATTGCTTTGGTTGTGGTTTGTAACTATGCCAGTTACAAAATTCCTTCTCCGGCATTATATTGCCTAGAGCAAATGTTGGTCTCACCAACTGCAGTGATGAGACCTGAGACGTCTAAACAGTGTTCACCATGTGCAGTTATCTATACATACTTCTACTTCTGCAATTACGTACATTACTTTGCAAATACTTACGGTATTAATTTTAGAAAGTAGTGCACTGGGCCAAAAGTGGAAAAAACGGTACCTATCTATGATGATATTTGCAAATGAGACATCATCATAGGTATATTTTGCATCGTAGTCAATTTCATGATGCCATAACCACTTGTTTTAGCTATAACATCAAGAAATTGATTAAATATATAATGTACAAGCTAGAGCCATGAATTGCAGGCCTGAAGCCCACTAACATTGGACATGTGGATCGGGTAAATGTCTGATCTTTGATGAGAGTTTACTTTTTATTTAGGAGTTGCTGGAATGACTTGCTTGATATGAAAAAGGAGCAAGCAATGTCCGAATATGTGGACAAAATCCGATTCCTTGATCCTTCATGGAATCCCCAAGCTTCAAAACTTAGGTTTATAGTCTTAAATATATAGATCATTTGTTTATTTAATGTGTAGATGCAATGAATTATGCCACGGTACTTGAAATATGTCATGATGATAGTCTGGTATGTAAAACAACAGCATTTTTTACTTAGTGGTTTTGGTGATGCACAGTAATTTTGATGATGTGCTACCAGTACTATATCTTAATGGTGTATACTTGAATATCGTAATGCACGCGACCATAAGGTGCACTATGAAAAACAAAGTAAGTTATTGATGGTGCGCCTTATAATCCGGGGCCCTTATGGTGTAGGCTATAAAATACGATAGATACTAGTGCATTTTTTCCCACCTACAGAGTTGTCACTATGAGCAATGACCAATTGAATATGCACCATGAATTTCGTAATCATAAGTTTATAATTATGCTGACTAATTTTGTGTTTAGAGCGGGAATGGGTGTTGGTGTTAGTATCATGAATTATGATCAAGAAATAATATGTGAAGGTGATAAAAATATTTTTGACTTTTGCAAAGAAGGTTCATTAAAGAAAGTTATGGAATTGTTGAACGGTTTTCCGAAAGACGATGAAGTAAGGATTATTCATAGATTGCATATAAATTGTCATTTTCTGCATCCATAGGCTACTTCAACTTACTGCTTGGTGTGTGAATGAAATTGCCAAAAATTTTTAAACCGGTGTATGACTCTAGCAGCATTATGATACTTGCAGTAATTTCTTGAAAATCTTGCCTCGTTGAAATTTATTTATATATATGATACACATTTTTTTTGTTCAGAATCGTACTCTTCTGCACTGGGCTTGTGATCGTGGTCATTTGAGTATTGTTGAATATTTAGTAGATGAAGGTCATGATATCAACTGTAAAGATACTGATTCATTAACCCCTTTGCATTATGGTAGGTCGTATATTGTCTACGTAAATGCCTTTGTAAAATTTCATGTAAATAATGCACTTTGATAATAGTAAAACAGACTGTGGAAGAGGTTTAAAGTGTTTTGTTTGATCTCTGGGTGCTAAATTTCGATTTGTACGAACAACCCCCACAAATTTGTTCAAAAATTATTCATTGTTGATTGTGAATTACAATCTGACCAATATCTCTATGAGATTTTGCATTCACAGTTTGCTTAAGCGAATGCAGTTCAGGGAAACATGTACCAGATTTAAGTAGCTTTTCCAACCTGTGGCATGCTAGTATATCTTGCTTGTTTCGTTGTTTAAAACCTGCTACGGAAATTTACATAATATCGCCGCGTTGCCACCTGTTGCATGGTGCTGAAAGCATCCATTCAAGCTTGTGCAATGTCCTAAACTGTAATTGTCAAAATGGTGGTTTCAAATGATGTTAAGAATACCTATTTGCCGATGTCGAATATGTTTTAATTGTTTTAGCTTCTTCTTGCGATCATGCGGACATCGTTTCCTATCTTCTACAGCATAATGCTGATGCTACGATTAAAGATAGCGACGGGGAATCACCTATTGACTGTGCAGATTCAGAGCGAACTAAACGCATTTTTGAAAGTTTTGCAAGTGTTGATTGATATAGCGTTGTGTTGCGAAGGACTTCGGCACGAGGCTTTGCTGATCATGCTAGAATAGGCTTGAAATTATAAAAGAAAACTGTCTGTGATTGCGAGCCTGCACTTGCTGTTGAACTTTATAACTTACTGTTGGTTGTTGTTTATTACTGTTCATGTTTTTTGCGTTGTCCTCGATTATAATATGGGGTGCGTGTGCAGTGCTGACGGTATCTGAACATACCATGGTTGACTGATTGACATTTGAATAGTTCAGCGACAAAGTTGCTCTTTTGCACCACTGTGTATTTTTCATGAGTTGCGGTAGTTTAGTCAATATATTGCTTTGGCCAACTGATCTTCGTAAATTGTTGTAGTTACTGTTATTTTTGCAATTATGCTCATAGTCGGAATTCATAATATTTTTTACTTCTTCACATTTTTTTTTACATTTTTTACTTGAAGGTCATACTATTACCATTTTATCAGTAGTCGGAACAAACATTTACTGTCTGCATGTCGTTTTAGTGGTTTAAATGTGAGGGATTGTTACGTATTTACCTGTTTCAATATATCATAATGCTTTGCTATTTAAATACTGCAATGAATTAACTGTATTTATACAGTCTATGGTATGAATTCCATTCAATGCTTTTCGTGTTTGTTTAGGACTACGGGTAGTCACTGAGCTTGCTTATCAAGTTGGTTTGATACGTATTTGACGAAGCTAACTATTTTGTCTTCTTACGGTATTTTGTAACAGCGTAGATAGTTGTAGTTTTGTGCTATGGAAAAATACGATTTGGATTTGGATATGGAAAAGTCTGAAGGAAGTCGGAAAAGTGGTCGAAGCAAGAAGCAAAAAGATTGCCTCATTTATTTGCTCACTGGCCAGCAATTTCGATGTGAAGTAGCGGTAAGTTGCGTATTTGCCTGCTACGTCAATACCGGGATTGTTCTCTTGTTTGTTCAAACAATAGAAATTACTGTTGGAACTTCAGATATGTTGCTTGCAGTGTGCGACTACTCCGCAAGGGACATACTCGGCGTGTCTGTCGCACAGATTTAGCGAAAATATAAGGTGGCAATTACTTGATTATGTCGCTTGCTATTTATAGCTAGTACCTCTAAGCCGATGTTTACCAACCCTAAAGTCTTGTTGGCCACGCCGACTAGTGTGGTTTGTTTTATGCAAGATATGGTGCTTCGCACTTGGTAATTGATTTTACGCTTTTCCTGAAGTGCCGACTGACTGCTTTATACAAAAAAGGTAGTTTTTCGCATATTTAGGTCTCTCAAAACATGGCAGTTTTAAAAAATGCTTGTATTATAGATGCAAAACAGCTTTATTTTTCACTGTTCGTAAGCTCAATAAATAAAAAGCACAAAGATTAAATCATAATTTTTACGACTGGAAAACGTGAAGGAACACAAAAATCCTCGATGTAGGCTATTGGTTTTACCATGTTACAGCTTTGCCATCTTGACTTGAAGTTTTATAATTTTACGATGTTACAGATGGTTTTCAATTTATGTTTTGCAGAAGCAAGCCGATGGCTCAGCACTTATTCAACAAGTTTATGATTTGCTCAATATCAGCGAATCGGATTATTTTGGATTGTACTTTAAGGATTTATCTTACCACAAATATTGGCTGGAGCCAAACAAATCGATAAAGAAACAAGTCAAAAGTAAATAGAAATACGAGTATATAATTATCGTGTAGTTTGTAATACTAGGCACAACCTAATGATAGCAGTTGCTGCTACGTTGTTGAAATGTTTTTATTTCTGAGCGAAAGCTTAAAATTGTTTGAAGATGCAGGTCACGAAATTAATCCTAGATTTAAGTATGGCTTTGCGTTTTATTGAGCGCATTTTTGAGTAGCACGACATCTTTACTACAGTGATCTTGCAACTTTTCGTTCGTTTGAAAATTGTTTTTTGCTTCGTTGAAGCGAATCGAAAAAACGTAAAGCTGTACCGTATAGTCAAATTAGTTTTTCAACAGATCGGTAATGCGTTTGCTCATGTGCGTTAAGGAAGGATATTTCTCCTGAGCGTAAAGTGAGCTTGCGCTTTTCGAGTCAGCAGCTACCCGGTGTATATTTCAAACGCGATCGGCTCCAGCCATGAATCCTACTCGTCACGTAGGATCTATCACCTGCGCGCGAAACCGCATGGCCATGTCGCTGACATTTTGGTTGACTGCAGTTTTCGCCAGTTCTGTTAACTGCTGAGTTTAGAAAGAATAGTTTGGAAACGCTGCCTGGCTCAAAGAGCGCAAGCTCACTTTTCGGTCTTTATCGCTTTTGAAGTTTCGATTTTTAAATTGAAAATAACCTCATTTATTGAATGCTTAATTAATGTGTGTTACTTGTAGATGGTCCTTGGTGCTTTTATTTTTCCGTAAAGTTCTATCCACCGGACCCAGCTCAACTTCTTGAAGATATAACTCGATATTATATGGTTTTACAACTTCGTGATGATATCGTTGGTGGCAGGTAAATTATATTGTACTTTCTAATATTTTATCATCCAAGTAGACAGTATCAGCTGTCTAAATACAAAAGCTAATATTGTCAAGCCTGAAATATTGTCTTTTTGTTGCGAACTGATAATAAAACGTGTTACTGCTATTGTACTTAGATTCCATTATGCTATAAAAAGGCCTATGCTAAAGCCTTATGTATAACAAAGCCATGTATGTGAAGTGTAGTTTGCGTTTGTACTTACGTGTGAAGAGAAAACCAAGCTCGCATATATTTGCAAAGTTCACATTAGTTGCACTATTTTTTTGTTTGAAGCATGTTCATTGTTTCATCTGCATTGTAAACACTTGACGCCGAAAACTAAAAAATGGCTTTCTACAAGTTACAGCTTAGGGCAATACTGCGGAACTGTGAGTTGTTTCAATAATTTGCTGCCTCTCGCAGATTCAAATTTCGAATTCAACTGGTTTCAAGTCCATAGAAATGATCAACTAACTTCACATTTTGATAAATAATTATGTTTGCTTGTTTACATCTAGCAAGTAAATTTAAGCGAGAACTGGACCCGAAAAGCTTGGTTTTATGTATAGCGTGTCGCAGAATTTATACGGACTGTTCAATGTTCATCGAATTGTCTTTGAAATTCTTTATTCAGACTTCCATGTTCTTTTGTCACTCATGCACTGTTGGGGTCATATGTCGTCCAGTCAGAACTTGGAGATTATGATCGTGGTGACATGAGAGGAAATTACGTCAGCGATTTTTCTTTTGCTCCAAATCAGACGCGAGATCTTGAAGAAAAGATAATGGAGCTCCATAAAACTTTAAGGTAATTGTAGAAATTTTTAATGCCTATAAAAATTGCCATCTGGTAGGGAATTTTTGGTATATAATCCCTTAATCAGCTTGATGTTTTTGGCGATCCTACCGAGTTCTACTAACAGGCGAATAAAGAAAACTGGCAAGTCTTCGTTTTCACTTCGAGTATTGTTAATGTAGTTATCCCCTTATGAAGTAGTCCATGCAATAAGCCATCTGAAGTATTTTGAGCTACCTACCAAGAAAAATTAATTATTTTTTGGTCCATGTATCTGGAGTACGCAACAGCAGCGCTATAAAAGACTCATTCAAAAGTATGGGGTTTCTGTCAAGTGTCTCTCGCAATAGCTGAATTTACTCGCTTGTTCTTTGCACTTTCCTTCGATTGCTGCAAGTCAAGCTGGATAGTTGTAAATTTGACCCGATTCGTATCACTATAGTATTCAACCCCGTGTCACCGCTCCAGAGACAAACGTTTTTTGCCATCCGATTGGTATGTAAACAGCAGTCTGTGCATTTGATTTTTATCAATTAGTTTTTAAAATTTAACAAAGTTCAGCAAGTCTTGGATAATTTCGTTCTTGTATTATTCACAATTTTAATTGTTCATGCGTTTGCAGAGGTGAAACGCCTGAGCAAGCGGAGAAGAACTATTTAGAAAATGCCAAAAAGTTACCTCTGTACGGCGTTGATTTACATCTTGCACAAGTACGTTCTACGTCGAATCACTTTCTCCTGTCTCGATCGTTGCTACCATGTTTTGTCGTGCGAGTTAACATTAAGTCGTATTAGGTAGGAAATTACAGCAATTGCAAGTCTTGTAGCACATTAGAAACGTTCTAAACTCATGCACTTATGTCGTAAATATCTAAGACGGTTGGAATGCGATTGGTGGGATTATCAAATGCAGTAGTAGAACACATTTTTTTTTGCTTGCGAATATGACCAGGTCTTGATTGCTGAGGTATTCGTGAGTTTTCAAATTGCCTCTTTAACACATCCTAAGTTTTCGAGTTCGTGTATTGTATTTACTCAAACTAAGCTCTTCTGCAAGTGTATGTTCCGTCGTTTCCATGCAGGAAATACGATTTTCCTAGTACCTTTTAAAGCTTACCAACACTCAGCACAGTATCACAGGCAGTACAAAGGTATGAGAAATTTTTGTCATACTCAATGGCGTAGCGAGAAATTATAAAAAGACTGGGATCATAAACTACACAAGCTATGAAAAGAGTCGGACGTATTTTAGTCACGTAGCTAGATTTGTTCTTCTTTGCTGAAAGGCAAGGTCAAAGTTGGGGGGGGGGCATTGTGTCAATGCCCCCCCCCCCCCCAACTAAATAGGCTTCTGGTCATATTTACCCTGTCCAGATGTCCAATTTATGTGGGCTTGATGTCATAGTCACTTTTATAAATTATGACATCAAAAATTTAATTGTGATGCAGAAAGCCCATATCAACGTGGGCTTAAAGCCCACATAAATTGGAAATGTGGTCTGTGTAACTCTAAAGGCAACTTTTCTAAGGTTGCTAACATTTTTCGCAGGACAGTGAAGGTATAGAGCTGTACGTAGGTATTAGTTGGAACGGAATTTTGATTTATCGAGATGGAGCGCTGATTAATCGCTTTGCCTGGCCTCGTATTGTCAAACTATCCTATGTCCGTAGCAAGTTCTACATAACCATTCGACCAGTAGATGTAAGTTAAAACTTTTGTTTGTATTCAAATCAATCAATCTTTTGTATTACAAATTTATGCAACTCACTACTTTTCTTGGTTGTTGAATTTTTCCAGTATATTTCTGTTAAATCACAGTCACTCCAACCCGAAGAATTAGATCATGTAAAAATATAATCGGTCTTCTGTCGCTTCGCAGCCGCTCTGCTGCTGTCGCGTGAGATATCTTTATATTTTTTGCCTTGTTATATTGTCTCAGATGTGGTTTGGTATTGATTATGCAGTAACTACTAATTGAACCTAAACTATAAACTTTACAAAATGTAGCGATTGCATATTAATAGTACTGCATTTTCAAATAAAGTTCAAATGTAGGTGTTGGTGCGTTCGTAGTAAGTGCATTATGGTCATTCACAATTACAAATTATGAAATCGAAAATGTATTAATAAATAATATTTGCTATATGCGTCACATATTTGCTAACTTGGAATATGAAACATTTTAGCGATTTCACGTCTAACGCACGCGGAATTAATCTTGTATTTACTTTTACTTTGTAAACAGGGTGACAGTCAATTGAGCATGATCGGATTTAAGTTGCCAAACCATCGAGCAGCGAAGACAGCTTGGAAATCCAGTGTAGAGCACCACGCTTTCTTCAGGTTTGTTCAATGATAATTTCTGGGCGATCGCATTTTGTTGCATTTGGTTTCACCAAAAGAATGCTTAATGCATAATCACCTTGAATTTTCGGTTTTTTGCTATCAGGTAGCGTTGATATGTCAATACGTATATTCTCTAAGAGCGTAAGCTCACTTCGCAGTCTCCATCAATTACTGTTTAATTTTCAGTTTAATAAAATGTGAAAATAACCTCAGTTATTCATTATTTAATATATTTGGTGGATGGATTTAAGAGTATCCGGTAGGTAACTTGGAGGCTGGGTTTTTATTCTCGGTCGGGTCAGACGAAAGACTTTAAAAATAATATGTGCAGCTTCTCCTGGCGTTCGACCCAAGCAGGAAATTCGAAACGTTAGGTGCATACTGCATATGTGTTTTTATCTTGTATATATGTCCACTAACGACGTTTAATCATTTATGATTGATATTTGCAACTTGGGCCGTCATTTGAGAATGGCCTATACAATGTGTGCTTAAAAGCATGCGCTTTCCCTTACCCTTATCTCTAATGAGCTATATCAGGTCCATTTATTTCATGTGTGAGTCTTACAATCGACTTGTTTTTTTATAGCCCGGCCGGTTAGCTCAGTTTTTAACAGAGATGTCCAGAGTCGCTTTTTTGAGACTTCGACTCCAATCCTGCTCCAAAATTACAGAATCCTAGTCCTATCCTGCTCCGGTTTACGTCAAAAATCAAAACTCCAACTCCTGTTTTCACTCCTGTCACTGGAAGAATTTTAGCAAACTTTGCAATCACAATGTTATTCAAACTTTAGGCCTATGTTAAATTTCATGCAAGTGAGATTACTGGTGTTTAGAGACTGTGCGCGAACCGATGCCTCACAGCGAGCATAACTTTTGTCAATGTTCAGTGCACATTACAATAATAACTTAAAGAAATGGTTACTCCGGCCCCAACTCCTACTCCAGTTTTGACGTTAAACTTTACTCCGAGTCCAATCCGGCTCCGGAAAAATTTGCTTAACTCCGGCTCCGACTCCGGCTCCTGAACATCTCTGGTTCTGAAGCGCATCAGTATCGGTGCCGTAGGTCTAAGGTTCGCTTCCCTTTGGCGCGCCAGTCAAATCGGATGCAGTGTCGCCAACGGCTCGCCATCTCTGCCACGTTTTTTCGGAGCTGTGTTGCCCAGGTGCTGAGTCGCGGAGTTGGTCCCCGCCACTCGTCACACGCTTCGGCGTGACACCGCGAGTATAATGTAAATTTGATTTGATCTGTTATTTTTTTTGTGCTAGACTGACTCGAAGTGAACCGAAACGGAAACCTCACTTGGTCAGGGTTGGGTCCAAGTTTCGATACAGTGGTCGTACCCAATACGAAGCAAGGACAGCTGTGGCGACGAACGAAGAACGAGTAGCCCCGAAGGTTGTGCGATCTGATAGCAGAAGATTGCGGTCAGGCAAGTTGAACGTATTTCTAGGTATTAGCCAGATATGAATTTGCATTAGATGGGGTAGCTCTTCGTTAGCAAATACAGTGGTATGAGCTATTATTGGTCTATTGTAAGCAAGAAAAATGAACATCACGTATTCTAACACATTTATCACCAAACTAATGGTGCCTTGTATGGCTTACAGACCTTTTTGACGAGTTATTTTTGAGCCGTAAATTTATGTTGGTGCAGGTTTGAAGATCGTTAGCCTATTTCGCAGTATTTCTGGATGCATTGATGAAGTTTTCTTTCTATGCTTCGCTCCACTTATAATATGTTCTTCTAGAGTTGTAAGCAACATCATAGATTACCAAATCGTGTTTGTTATTTTATGTTAGTGGTACTCCTGGTAAAAATTTTGCAGAAACTATTTGTATTGTATTGGAATAACTTGAAATATTTGGAAGGAGGTTATTTGTTTACCATTTGAATTGATTCTAACTTGTACAGGTGCTGAAGGAACCTCATCAGTACGAGCTACTTTGCATCCAGTCAAGGAGGAGTCTTCCAGCGAATTTCCTCCAGTGAGTAGTAATGAAATTAGATAATAGCAGATGCGTCTTTGTAGCAAATAGACAGAATTTTGTCCGTGTTCCGGTTTCTTTTCAATTGAAAAACAGTCAAATCGGATACAGTGTCGCCAACGGCTCGCCATCTCTGCCACGTTTCTTCGGAGCTGTGTTGCCCAGGTGCTGAGTCGCGGAGTTGGTCCCCGCCACTCGTCACACGCTTTGGCGTGACACCGCGAGTATAATGTAAATTTGATTTGATCTGTTTTCAGTTCCAGTTTTCAGTTTCCAGTTTCAGTTTTCAGTTTCAGTTCCTATTTAGGAACTGCCTGTAAAGACGCGTAAGCCTGCAGAAGGCGAACCAGCAGGTGGTGTCCGTGCAGTTGAAGTCGAAACCGTTACCACAGAAACTGTGGAAGTTGTAGAAGTTGTCACGACTACCACGACGGCTCAGCAACAGGTAAGTTTTGGGTAATCGGTTAGTTATAAAATCCAGAATATTGGATATTGCCATTGTGCCTCCTCACTGGAGTCCATCTCTTTCTCTGTACATTTTTATCTTTTTTATGAAGTAATTTTTCCAATTTCGTATTTTAGCGCATTGTGTATCTGGTACAGACAGATCTTTATGAAAATAAAGCTTGTTATGTTTTTCCTAGGTCGCAACTTTCGGTGATGTTACTGGAAACTTTTAGACGAAATGAGCGATTGAAGTAGCTAGAGTTGTAGAGCAGGGCCTCTCAATCGGGAGCCACGAGACATTAACCAGGAATGCACAAGCGCAAAATTTATTAACCTGCTAATGACAACTAACCACTGATGACCAGCGAACAGCTGTTGTCACTACGAATAAAATACGGACGGAGAATATTGTCGCTGATCAGGGGGCCGCTGTTGTTCGAGAGTATCTAGAAGAGCGCCACAAACTATAAAAAGTTGAAAACCACTGGGTCAGAGTTTGAAGTTCAGTTGTTTAGGTTCCGCAAAGTGTTACTGAAGTTAACGCTGACCAGCAGTCTCTGTCGTCATCTGATGAAGAAGTTATCCAAAAACGGAATCTTTCCAATCTTGCTATGACTGAACACCAAAAAGCAGTGCATAAAATGAAACGTAAGACTACTATGTTAATCTCTGATCTAGTGGTTGTATGTCTTGTCTCATTATTTGTGGGGTTCTTAATGTTAAAAAGCCGCCAAATTTTCAGTTACTAATCGGTAGATTTTGCTGAAAATTCGGACTTGCGCTTAAAACCATAATTGGGGATGTTTTTCTTTGATTTTGAAATATTTAGTTGTGTTTTCTTGTGATTCTATTGCCTGATTCTCAGACGTTTTCTGTAGAATTAGAATCTTCATGTAGTTGCTATATTAACGATAAAATTTCCCAGCCAATGAGCCAAAAGCTGACGAAAAAGGTACGTGTGTGCGAGGTTTGCATGTTGCGAAAGCCTATATCTTATTGTTAAGATTTAGGTTGTTTTGTGCTTGTTGAATTCGAAGTCGGTGCGAGATTTTGCCGTTTGTAATCGCCAGTATGATAGTAGAGCTGCGTAGTGCGTAGATGCATGTTTGTAGGAAAAATGCTGTTGTATGTGTATTGTGATGGACGGTGGTTTTGGTTCCCGTGCATGGAAATAATTGCTGTGCTGGTTTCATGCAGCAAAACGTTGACGGCACTAAAATAATTTTGTTAATTAATTGAACCCTGTAAGGAGCGCAGTCGAGTGCTTTGTTCGTTTGAATTTTGAGCAAAAGTTAGTGCGTTTAGTACTCCGTCTCAGATGCTTTAAATCTCACTCCATCCGTCTAAACAGTCATTGAGACTACCATGCATAAATCGAAACGGTTAGTTGTACGTAAGCTATTGTGTACCAAGGTTACGTTTTCGGCCATGCGCAACGCGATTCTCTTCGAGTCTTTTTTAATTCCAGAGCAACACGCAGTGTTACATTTAGTACAGAAAACCAATCACTATGAATTTTTTTTCTGTAAATTTGTTTTGAAATCCCATGATGTGAGGAGAGACAAGCCGAAAATCCAAATGCCTAAGACACATTGCCCTGTTCCTGCTCGGCTGATTAGGAAATTGGATACACTATAACCCATACCAGCAGAGGGAAAATCTTTCGTTCAAATTGCGTACTTAAAAACAGGTTAAAAACATACTCATTGCGCATATGACACAGTCAAAATATGCTATCGCTGATGACTGATGATGTTGCGAAGTAGTTTTTTATTTGTTGATGTTGATAGATAAATTTGTTGCTTTTGCATGCTTAGTAAGATTTATCTATATAGAAATGTTTCATCTTTACACGAAGAAATTTAATCGATGCAATAAAATTGTTCATAAGCATATAATTGCAAGCAACTGTAGGTACCGCGAGTAAGAGCAATCTGTTCATTTTTAAATGAGATAATTCATCAAGCCATTTTTGAAACTGTGAAACTGTGGTTCTCATTGACTTACTCGATGATGGTAATTAGTAGATTTTTTGAGAGCGAGTAATCAGTTCGAATTTACGTCTGTTTAACTGTCAATGACTCTGCAAGCGTTTTTGCTTCTTTTCTGGTTGTTACAGACAACTTCTGTGTTAAAAACGTGGCGTATGGGTTTCATTATTCGGTACTGTGACATTGTCGCATGTTGAAGCGAAAAAATTATATTTTGTGTTTTTTGTTCAAACTCATTTTTGTAAAAGATTAATTTGGGTATTAAAGTGAAGCAATTTTCGCTTTACAAATAGTTTGTTTTTTTGGCTGATTTATCATCATGAATCGGTTATGGTTGGAATATCGTTTTCATGAATTTATGTTTGTGGTAAACTATTGTATATGCTCATTAATGTTTAGTGGAATTTATGGAATCCCAGTCTCCGAGAAAAACTGCAAGTCAGGATTCGCTTGATATGATAGATGCACGGCTGTCGCCGCGGAAGATACCCGATGTTGTCAAAACTCAAGCTAAAGTAAGCAGTTTTAATTACAGATAGCTTGCACGTTCTTTGAATGAACAAGTCCCGGGCCTTGACAAGTTATGCTTTCCCAGCAGGTAAAACGTTTATGCAGTACTGCTGTAACAACGTTTTGCGTAATGGTGTTGCGCAATATTCCTTGCTTTAATTTTTGCAGGTTTCTGTTGTTTTCTAAAAGATTTAAACCCAACCGTTTTTCTTTTTCGTTAATCTATTACGACTTATATTTTGTAGGTAGTTGAGTATTGAGACTGTTGTATTTTTGTGCTGACAGGATCCCAGCACATCAACAGAAATTACAGAAACCATCGTTGTGGCAACGCACGAAGAAAAAACTACGAAATCAACACCAGAAGAAGCACCTGGAGAAGGGGAGGTGATAAATTTATTCTTTACTTCTGTTATTTTGTATAGCTTTTAGTGTATAATGTCGACAACGTTTAGTTTCACCAGAGTGCGTTGCCAAATCTCGGTAAATTGAAAAGATTTGCTTTTTGGATTAATTATGTGACAATGTAGACAAACATCAAATCAACCGTAATGTGAATTTGCAAACGATTGAAATGATTCTTACAATTGAAGCCGTTATAAAAGTGCAGCCCGAAAAAGTTACAAACTGATAAATTTGAGATTGATGCAATGAAGTTTTTAATATCGATGCTATTATGTTATTTTTTTCGTTTTTTGTTTTATCTGTTGAGTATACGCGTTTAAAATTGTTTTGTTTTGATATTTTTAGCATAAGCGAATCTCCGTCACGAAGAATATGTAACCCGCGTGCATTGCCGCTAGTCTATGTCGCTGACCAATTGCACTGTTTTCACAGAAGGATCCTGGCATTTTGTCTTCCTCCACTGCTAGTACTATTTCTTCACGTGATGCGGATGAACTTTTACATGACGAGTTGGATGAGGAAGAGCAAAGCGAATCCGAGACTGAATCAGATCCAGTTCCGCTTGTCACTTCTCCAGACGATAGGAGTTTGTCATCTGCATCAAGTAATCATTCGATAGAATCCTTTCCCACCTCATCAAATCATATTGCTTCTATGGAAGAGTCGGATCAATATTTTGTGACTCCTCCTGAAGACGAAGATCTCAACAAAGATTCTCCAATTCATACTAATCACGTTGGCGACGGGCCAGTCCAGATAGCCACTGTAGAAACAAGAACAATGAAAGTAGAGGAAGTTTTAATTCCTCAGAATAATAATGAAGTAAGTGCAGAAGCTTCTGTAATGTTTTTGTACAATTGCCGGGCTTTGTCTCTAGCCTATGTGGCCTGATTTTTGTGCTTCAAAAAAATAAAATAAATAAAAAAGATTTCTTGCAGCGACCAGTCATAGATGTCATTTGAAATATCATTGTCTATAATTGTTCGATTATATCTTCTCGGGTGGAGCAGAAGTATGATACTATGAAAAAAATTTGATTTATAACTTTTGTCAAGTGATCGAAGAAGTCTAGGTAAGACCTTCACCTTTTCCCTCGGACTTTTTTTGTTGTAAACTGATGTTCTTGCAGTTAAATTATAAAACACCTTGATTGAGATTTCTCAGTCCAAGGATGAAATTTTACTCCAGAAAACAATATCAATCGTTAATGATTTGTAGTTATATCACACGCATTGTGTGATACGTAAACTACAACAATAGTCCTTAATAATGCTAGATGAAAAAAAGTAAAAGTTAAAAACCAGTGGATCACCTCATTTTGAAATTACTGACTCGCGCATACCTCGTTTCCAATTTTGTGTTGGAATGATTTGTAGGTACGTCAGATCTCCCTGGCAACTAGTGGGACTGATGTTGTGACAGCCGCCGGTGCTCCAGAGACAGATGATGGCAGTGCAAGCAGTTTAAGTTCAAGTTTGTGTAACAATTCCTCGGATGAAACTCCCTTGTATGAAGTAAGTAGGAATGTTGAACTATGCGCTTCTTTAGTGATGTGAGCAAAGCATCAGATCGGCTGTGTAGTAATACACATTACACAGATTTCTTTCTGATAAACCTAAACTTAAGGTATAAATAATGTAACGTTGCCGAATGCCGATTGATTCGAAGTTTTGTGCCAATACTTGATTTTTTTTGCATGCTTTCGTAAAAAGTTTGCTAGTCGTAAAAATAGATTTTTGCCTTGCTATGCTTTAGTGAAACCTGTAGTGATGTTGTATTGTACAACGGTAAAATGAAATTGATCTAAAAATATAACGTAACTTTATTTTTAGCCTCCTACGGTGAAAACAGCTCCTCTTGTGGTTGATACATATGTTGAGGAAGTTCCCAAAAGTACCACCAATGTAAGTGGGATTTGTTTTATGGGTTTATTAAAACTCAATAAGCGCCGAAGGCGCATGCACGTTTAATTTCGTCGAAGACGAAACGGCCATTCCGCGAAGCCGAATGTACTCAAATTCATCCAACCCACCCGTGTATGCTCAAACTCACCTAACCCACCTAATAATATACTCAAACTCACCTAAATACTTAGACTCACAGAATCTCCTATATGCTCAAACTCACCTAACCCGCCCGTGTATGCAAAACTGTCTAATCAATGCATGCACATTATCTAACCCGTTTTGCAGCTGCAGACGCGTTTCGACCTTATTAGGTCTCATCAGTGCAGCATAGCCTCCCCACCTAAAAATAAACTCAGAATAATCCCTAAATATCCTGTTTTTCACCTCTATAGGATATTATATCTTAAAGCCAGCCTTGTTCTTGACGTACTCAAAGCTTAAATGAAACCTAAAATATGGGTAAAAAAGAGAGTGGATGTTTACCAATTGTGAGCACATAGAGGGTATTGTGATTACATAAGGAGTCTTCTATTTTTATATTATATCTTAAAGCCAGCCTTGTTCTTGACGTACTCAAAGCTTAAATGAAACCTAAAATATGGGTAAAAAAGAGAGTGGATGTTTACCAATTGTAAGCACATAGAGGGTATTGTGATTACATAAGGAGTCTTCTATTTTTATGGATCCTCGAAGAAAAAATTGCTTCTTAATTTAACGTCATTCGGCGAAGAAGAAAAATTAATGTCCAAGAAGAAAAATTGACGTCGAAGACGAAACGGCCATTCGGTGAAACCGAAAATACTCAAACCTACCTAACCCACCAGTGTATGCAAAAAACTAACCTAGGTTGCCCACGATAATGGGTAATGCATCATACTTTATTTTTTCTAATCAAGACTCATCAGGTGTGCTACAATAAAAGCGCAAAGCAAATGCAATATATACAGCAAATAGAAGCCTTAAGGGCAGCCAGGACGCCAACGTTGCCGACAAGTATTAGAACGACGACGAGAAGATGCAGACCGCTGTTTAAACATAGCGCTACAATTAGCAAGCACAACAAATCAACTACAGATTTATCAAAACGGATCATGCCTAAAACAAAAACAAATTTTTTTGAAGGGTTTATTATTAATATTAATTTTGTACAGCTTTGAATGAATTTGCTTCAATGTACGAGCAATTACGGTAAAAACTTTACGTTTTGCTCAGCAGCGAATAAACTTCAAAATCCACGATAGATACAAAGCAATAGCTCTTTGAAACCTGGATAGATAGATACAAAGCAGTTTGGTGATACAGTAAAATGAAAATTAAAAAAAAATATTTTCAAAGATCAAATCAAAAAAACAAATAAAACCTGAATTTGGTGTGTTTCTGCACAGACAATGCAGATACCGCTTCCCAAGTACTGCTTCCATCCCTGCTATTCTCTCACCAGACAGATTTTGTTTAATCAAATCAAATCTTCATTATACTCGTGTTATTACGCCAAAGCGTTAGGCGAGTGGCGGGGCCCATCTCTGCTACTTAGCCGCCTGGGCAACACAGCTCCGAAGAAACGTCGCAGCGGTGGCGAGCAATTGGCGACATTGCGTCCGATTTGACCGACCCGGGAATCGAACCCAAGACTTCCCGCACCGATAGCAATGACTTAGCAACTGAGCTAGTCGGCCGGTCCTAATGTAACCGTTTTTTAGCCTCCAATGGTGCATACGGAGTTAAAGACGATTACATACGAAAGCACAAAACCAGCGACAATCCAAAACTCTCAACCTCAGTTGATAAGCAGCCAGATTATTTCTTCGGAAACGGAACACACAGTCACTACTACTGAAATTACGAAGGTGCGGATTTCAATAGAAACGGGAAGATTTGATACTAGGCTGCAAAAGTAGTGGAGCGTATTACGTAACGAAAATCGGGAAAATGTAGCCAGAGAAATAAGGAAACTGTAGCCAGAGTAATCTTTTAATCAATTTTATGTGACATTATTAATGGTTCATTTACTTGACGGATACTATTTTCCGTTAATTTTTTCTCTTATCCATTTTTGTATCATACTTGTATTATGAAGTGTTGGATTTACCAACAATTATGTTTTTATGCGTAGGTTGTACGTGGTGACGTCAGTGAAACAAGAGTCGAGAAGCAAATGGTTACGATTGGTAGTCCGGGCGTGGATCACAATAAGGTAGAAATTGTAGGTTACGTTGTCTGGAAAGTTACGTAGGCGATCATAATGATTTCGATTTTATGTTTCTCTATATATTGCTCAAAACATCGACAATTGCTCGGTGTACACTTTTTTTTTTTAAACTGTCATTATTGCTTCAAATCAGAGAATGCGATCTCGCAAGCATAGATCAAGTTCTCGTTCGAGTTCTCTAAAAATTTGCAAGCCTATACATTTTTAATTTTTCGAGTTTTCTGATTTTTACTAAGTTTAATAGTATATGCTAAGTTCAAGTAGGTTTTATCGGGTTTAAGTTCAGATTGGGATTCACGGATTCTTGTTTTTCGAGTTCGATAAAAAGGAGCGAGTTCAAATGTCGAGTGCGCAGCCCTGCCGCAAACCCAAAGTTTCCCTCTATATTATAGTGCCTCATTGATGCTAAATTCTATATTTGAAAGCCGATGCTTTCTTTGGTGAATCAGGTACCTGGTACACGCTTGTACTTAAACGAGCGTTTCTGCGCCTAGCTTTGGTATCTGAACCTTCTGCACCAAAATGGAGAACGACTCGGTTGTGGACTTCATCCGCCCCCCTTAAAGAACAATTTACTGTCTGATGTTTATTTGCGATTTTTGCCATGCATTAAATGTAACTGATGACGTCATCATTTTCAGGCTATGGCTGAGATGATCCGAGATACGCAACGTAACAATCCTAATATAAATATCACGAAAGTCGTGGTTCATGAGGAACGATCTGTCATGGGAGCCGGAGACTGATAGGTTGTGCTCGAAAGAAGTGATGTGGTTAGAAAAATGAAATTCTGGAAATTTTCAAGTGAATTTTTATCGTCTCGGCAGTGTTTTGCGTTCTTGGTACATTATAAAAGTTGCAACATTTTGAACTTATGTCCAAGCCATATGGATTGACTGCATTTGAAATATTTTGCTTTTTTGCTCACGTGTGTACCAAAGATATTATGATCTTTATTTAGTGATGAGCTTGTGAACCAATGAATTTTAAGAAGTGAAATGAGCAATAACTCAAGCTTAAGACATGTACTGCAAATTTATTAGTCACCCTGCATAGACCAATCGACATGATGAAAGCAGTCCAGATATGGGACATCGACGGTAATCGGTAAAATTTTATGGTAAAAGTGTGATGTTTTTTGTGGTGCTTGTTTTCGAATAACTCCAGTTTATTCCTACTCCAACGGATTTTTTAATTTGTTGCTCATGCAAAGAAAATCTAAGTTTGATTTTTACTGCTTTGAGTCTACTGACGTGCTGCCTGTGTGTTATTCTTTTGTATTCATATAAGAGGAGCAATGGCATTGTCCAATTCCGTAGTGAACAATATCTTGTTTTGTGTTTGCTGTGGTAGTTTTTCTTTTCGGTAGCGTTAGGCTACCATCAATTTTATATTTAAAGTTCTGTAATCAATATTGCTGCGGGCCTGTTCAGTGTCCATGCTCCCCCTATTTTAAGCGTTTAAGCTTGTGTAGTCAGATTGGTACCAATCTTCGTTTGTAGCAGCCGTCTTACCCGCTCACTATCAGAAATAATAAAGAAGCTGAGCTGCTTAAAATGTTAGTAGTATGGACCAGAACTTCGAACTAAAATTCGAAAAGCAAAAATCTTTGAACTTGTTCTCGAAAAATGTTGATTGAGTTCTGAACTTATCCTGAACTTGACAAAAACTACTTAAACTCAGCATAAACTCGATAACAATGAGCGAACTCGGACTCGTTTTCCAATTTTTTGTGAATTCGAACTTGAGCTCGATTGAGAACGCTTGTGAGGTTGCAGCATGGTATAGACACTAGACAGGGCGTAAGAACTATTGGTGTCGAGTATCTAAGTGATGAAATGATTGGAAAAACCTCCGTACATTCAGTGAAAATTTTCGAATATTAAAGTTTGTGCTCAATGAAATACCGCAGTAGTAAATTCACCATTCTTGTGCATTTCGAATTTTGTCGTCGCAGAAAGCCTTGTATTGCTATTTTTCGACTTGTGCGTGTTGTCTGACATCATTAAAACCTGCTACTAGGCTAAGTTTGTCACCATGTGATATGAAGTGCTCTTACAAATCGCAAATATGTAGAATACAATGTAGTGCTTTTCTGTAGATTTTATGCTGTTTCTTACCGTGGCTGACTCGTCTGCGAAGTATTTGATACAAAACAAAATAAAAAGTAACAAATATAACAATATGATGGAAACATTGAAATTCATTATAAAATTAATGTAGAGCATCACCTCACTTCAATAAAACTACCTTGGCGATTTCACATCAAAAATCTAAGTTAATAGGCTGGTAGAAATATCAGCTGTATGCGGAAATCAGTCAAAATATAACTGCTTACACTTAATTTAAATCGATTTCGGTTTAAAAACTATTATCAATAGAAGTAACATTTTGACTAATTTTCGCATACAGCTGGTAGTCTATTTCCACTAGCCTATGATGGAAACAGCCATTGTTTAGTGGTCTAGTTTAGGCTTCTTAACGGAGGGACCACACAATTCAAAAGGGTACGCGAAGCTTTGCCAAAGGTCGGTAAAGCAACTACCTTCTACGACTTTTTCATACTGGCCGTTTCTATTTTCTCTAGAGGGGGTCCACAGCAATAGCGTGGTCAGAAGGCACTTCCCTCTTCTTTTGAAGTCTGGAGATCTTGTTTAGAGATCAATCGCTAAGAGCGAATAAAAACCGGGCACCTCATTGTCTAAATTGGACCCTGTCTCCCACACTAAATTTTTCGCTACGCCTTTGGTCCAAAGGTTTTGTTACAAAGTGTCTTGAGTCCGAAGCTCGTTACAATTCCAATCAGAGGTTTATTAGGGTAAAAAACAAACACTTTTAGTGTACACTCAACTACAGTAACCCAGTAGCTCGATTTTTCGACGAAATGCCGCAAATGGTTTTTAAACAAGAACTGAAATTCCCAAGTCGCTTGGGAATTTCAAGAACTCGTTGAAAACCATATGGGAAACATGCATTAACCAGCAGGGCGATGAGTTCGTGCAGAGTCGCGATTCTGTAATCCAGCATGTTTGATGCGCCTCACGACAAGACTGACTTTATAGGCTAACCAAAATTATTTCACCCATGCGCTTCAAAAAAATGATACATCAATATTATCTAAAAAATTAAACAGCACATGACGTTGCGGCGTATTGAAGTCATATAGCCAGGGTTACCACCGGACCACACCAAAAAATAAGCACGCTGCAGTTACGTTACCAAAAAGTCAAAAGCTCCTTATTGTGAATCCATTAAAAACCAGTGAAGACTAAAAAAAAAAAGGGTACTAAGTCCTGCTTTTCCATTAAAAAATCAAAAATAAGCACGGGACTCAAAAATAAGCAGGTATCTTAGAAATAAGCACATTCACGTTTTCTAAAGACATTGCCCTTGAATATAAGCACAAATCTTACAAATAAGCACGAAATCGTAACCCTGCATAACCCTGCATATAGAGAAAACCAACATGAACATGATAAAGGCTACAGATCATGTTGAATTTTACACAGCGGGTTCGCTGGATAAGATCGCATTTGACACATTTTGGGTGGGGGTTGAAAACAAGAACGCAAACTTTTTTCAATTCTCAAACAGCACTATTTCCAACTTCGGTTCGCAAATTTGAAAATAAAACCTCGGTACCGATATTCTATCTCCGGGGTTCTTAACCTTTTTGTCTCATTTACCCTTTGCCGAAAGAAAAAAGTATAATTTACCCTCAGTGTACCACTACTGCTTTTCAATGCTGAAGACTACAGTTTTCTTTAATCTTAAATTCAGAAAATTTATCCCTTTAATTGGTAAAATTTATCCCCAGGGGATAAATTATTCCGTTTAGAACCCCCGTTCTATCTGTTACTGTGTCAAATTGCTTTACCTACCGGTACCAACCTCTCTAAGATTTAAGTTTTGAACATGTTCTATTCTGCGATGTTTGTTTTACAAAAGGTTTTGCGTTCCACTAAATATGGGTTGTAAATGCATTTTCGCTCACCAAAAAGCCATCATCGTCGGTACGGCAATCAACCATCGATTTGCATTGTTTAAAGCCATACCTACTAGACAGCAGCGCTGCATAAAATGAGAACTCGAGTCCAAAAACTAGTGACAACAAGGGTTTCGAAAAACGCTTTCCGAGAGACACCTTAATCTATCAGCCTGATTTTCTGTTCTGCAATGCATAATTTTTCTGTTTTTTTTGCTACGTTCCCAGCGCATAACTGTACTTTTTTTCTGTTCGAATCTAGGCTATCTCAATTTATACAAGCTTCAACCAACTGGTGGAAATGAGAAAAGTAAGACTTGGTTCTTCACAGTAAGTCTAATATCACTTGGTTGCTCAACAAAGATCTTTCTATTTATTCTGTTCACGTAAAACTGTTTGCTTGGTTGGTGTTTTACGACGTAAAGTCGAGGTCTTTTGTTCTAGTTTTTACGAGTGATTTTACGTAAAGTGTAAATAATGTACCTATTTCTTGTAGGCAGATTTACGGGAAACAAAAAAAAAAACATGCTCTCACTTTCCAAATTTTCATATCACTCACGATATTGCGTCATAGCGTCAGGGCCGCAACCGAGGGGGGCATCGCCTCCCCTGGAAAAATTTTTGCCCCCTCTACAAAAAATTGGTTACTGATACATGATATCGGTATAAGTAATTTGGCCCCCCCTAAAATATTTTTGCCCCCCTAAGCATTTGCTTCTAGTTGCGGGCCTGCATAGCGTACAAGCAGCGGCAGGGCTTTCTATGCAGCCATTAGCTCCGAACCCGAAGAAACGTGACCGCGGTGGCGAGCCGTTGGCAACTGTGCGCCCGATTTGGCTGGTGTAGGAAATGAACCTCAGACTTTCCAGACCGATAGCAATATTTTTACTGTTGAATCACACTCCCGGTTTCTTTCGCTTCCTATGACTTCCACTTTCTTTTAACACAGCACAGTGCACAAATATAACTTGGGTAAAACAATTGCGCTCGAAAATCAAAACGTCCTGGCTTCGACCACTTTGAATACCGGTACCAGTGACCAACCAGTTGGAACATATATTTTTATCAATCTTCAAAGTTATGCAGGCTACCATCGATATGTTAAAAACAAAATCAAGAAATAAAAATTTTAGAAAAAAACAGTATTGTTTGAAGACTCATATCATAACAAAACTTCAAAAAATACAGAAAGTGCGGCGATAACTTGCACAAAAGCTTTCCACTTTTAGTTCACAGCTTAGAAACATTTTCAGTTTCACAAAATATCAGTGCAATGTAAAAAATTGGTAAATCAATATTCAGTTCAACCAATAATTCCAAAACATGACCAGTTTACATTTTGCAAAACAAACGCATCTTTAAGCACCAAATAAATCCACTTAAATCTTTCAAAATTTTTTTTATATTGCATATTTGATGTACAAAAAAAATTCAATTTCACACAAAAACATGTCAAGTGGTTGCCGCATTGTGCTCCAGAGCTTGTTCACGGGTTCGATGCTCAGCTAGGTCATCTTCCATGATACATTAGCTTCACTAATATAATACCTAAACTGCAATTGCGCATGGCTTTAGTGGTGGGAACATTAGACTTTGGAACCTAAACTCGCCAGTTCAATACTTAACCAGTCTTCTTCTGTAATGCATGTGCTTCTTCATTACAAAAAGTTCAGCTGCAGTTGTGTGCAGATGTAGTTAAAAAAATCAGCAGCTCTGCAATCAAAAACGACTAAAATAATTGCAACTTTCGGTGAAGATGGGCTAAATTCGAGTTTGTTCATGGGGCTGCTTCCGCTTCAAAATCTAAAACTCGCTCTTTGCGCTGATTTTAGCCTACCACGTGGAGATTGGCTGTAGTTTAAATAGATTAACAAATAATGGATGGTGATCTTGATTTTCAAGGTGAACAATAAGCTTTGCAATCGTGAAGTGATTCAAAATTATTACCGTTGGAAGTAACTCCACAAAAAGTAAAGGAAACGCATTCTGCTCTTCCGGGATCAAAATACCTAAAACGCAAACGCTAATTTCAATTTAGAGGTGAGGTAAAAAAGCATACATATTCATGATTCTTAAAACATCAAATCACCGCTTTTTCCTGTAAGAAAATCACAAACGTGCTGTCCCAAGAACGTCGCAAAAAAGATTGGCCTAACAGCTGCTGCATGCGACACCCAAAGATCGCAATCCCACAAGGGTACGACTTTGATACGGTTGGCAAGATTACGTTAAAAACCTTGGTTAATATTGCCTTGGAATTTTGCCTCAATTACCCTGTCCACAATCACATATTAAATATTCGTGGAATTTAGTTCCGCGGTTCTTAGCTCTAGTTTCTGCATCATACTCAAGTTTTTGATTCAGGCCTATAGTCAAAAAAAGTGATTTTGGCATCAAGAAATCGATTATGATGCAGAAACTAAAACCAAGGACTGCGGGACTAAAGCCCACTAAAATTGGACATGTGGACAGGTAATTATCTCCTACTTGCAGCAGATTAACTTCCGAATCCGAGGTGCTAGGGATATACAACTTGAGATGGCGTCCTAGCAACCAGGTAAAAATAGGAAAGTCACAGCAATTAAAAATTGTAGCTACTGTATGTTTAACTAACGTTGCTATAGTTAGGCTATTACCATTTGCTACTGTTGGCTCTGCACTGAACTTGCCTGGTACCTGTAGTAATGGGTGGCAGCGCGCATATAATTTCAGAACCAAACATTACTCTTTCCATAGCCGGTGTACAATGCATGCCATGATGCTCTAAAAACATGAAGAATTGTTATTCATATTTCATGATTAAAAATTACCTTCAACACTCCGTCCGTAATAAAAAGTCCAAAATGCACTTATCAGTAGGGCTATTAAGTAACGTTGCTTTCATTGAAGCAAAATCTTGTATTTTGTCACATATTTATCCTCCCTCACGAGAAAGCAATCAAAGCGCTATAACGAGCTCGCTTAGGAGTTACTGGCCATCTGTCTACCACTCTAAGATAGGAAATTCCGCTAAATGCCTTTCCCAACGGCACAACAAATAAACTTGCCAGCTTCTATTCCACACTGTCTCTTTAGTACTAAGCGTCAAGCAGGGAAGCTGCTGTGAATACCAATTTTACAATCATTGGTTTGAGTTTGACGTGACTCGAAAGTCGGAATCAAACCCAAGCCTGCGGCTCCAGAGGCGGACGCTGTTACCTCTCGGCCATTTCAACTGTGAAACCAAGTTGATACTAATGAATGTAGCCTACTACATAGGATATACTTACTTTGATAAAATACGTCTTTTGATAAAGAGTAGAATGAAACTTCTTGAAACACGCTTGAATCAACATGGTTGGAAAAATTTGAAGAAAGGTTGTGTTTTTCAGCAATCCATGAAGGTATAACCAGTTGGTAGACGGCAGCAATGTCTTGATGAAGAAGTACTGAGACGTTTTGCTGAGGTCCTAAAGCAAAAATGGAAACAGATTGATTTTTGATATTTCATTTGCCAGATGCAACAAATTCCGAAAAATAGGATTTTTCTGCAAGTGAAAAACTCGAAGTGTGGAATTTAATTCGTCAAATGTTAAACGATTCCCCTCTCGGCAGCAGTTAACATTATTTACTTCAATAAACAACTTTTTCGAAACTCATTAGACAAAATGAGCCTTGACGTGAATAATCAGTTACTAATTAAACGTATATAGTTGAAGTGATGACGTAACATTATTTCATTAATTCAAAATTACGTCATTAGGCAATCGTGTCAATATAGCTTTAGTGTGAGCAAAGATCTAGAACTGAAAATAAACATGGATAATAAAATTAAGCAAAATTTTTCAAGCAATACAACACATCTGCACTTAACTAATAAGTAATAATCATTCGCTTTTTTCAAGCTTGTTGTATACAATTTGCACAATTAAAGTCGTTTGAAAACTGCATTGTCAAGCATTCAAAATAAATTGATCTATCTGAAATCTAAATCTACTTTGGCAATATCCGCAAGCTAAACCGGAAGTGTATTAAAATTCAGTGAAAAGTTGCTGCAAATCTTAATGGAAACCTTTGCTCAGACCAAAATAAAATTCAAATTTGCATCATCATCGTAAGAATAACATGAATATTGTCAATATGTAACCTTCGTTTAAGCTGGAAATAAAAATCTAAATGTGGCCGAAAAGGCTTTGGAAAAGGTTTTAGACCTCAACCTCAGCCCAAAATTACTTCCTCATATCTTAAACTGACCGACCGGTTGGCATAGTGGTTACAGACATTACCACCGGTGCGGAAGGTCTAGGACTTGGTTGTGATTCCCGGACCGGTCAAATTGAACACAGCGTCGCCAGCGGCTCGCCACCACTGCAACGTTTTTTCGGAGTTGGGTTGCTCAGGCGCTAAGCTGGCTAGATGGGCCCGCCACATGTTACATGCTTCGACGTAATACCACGAGTATGATTAAAAATTTGCTTTATTTTAAAGTAACGAGTATTCACGACATTACTCGGCCGAGTCCTAGTATCTACGACGTTAAAACATGAACTCAAAATCAGGTGAAGAGCAAAAAAAAAAAGAGTCATTACGTCTTTTTTTTTTCGACTCAAATTCGGATACAAAGCAAAAAAGGTCAAAAGAGATAATGGTTTAATACTTGGCCGAGTATCAAATAATACTCGGACTCGGCCGAGTCCAAGTAATGCCTTATTACTCGGACTCGACTCGGCACACCCCTATTTCAAAGCAGGTCAAATCTGATACAGTGTTGCCAACGGCTCGCCACCGTATCGACGTTTGTGCGTAGTTTGCAACTCCGCTGCACAGACGCTATTCCGTAAAGGTGGGTCTTGCCACTCGTTACACGCTTAGTCGTAATCAGGGATGTGGAAGCGGAAGCTGGAAGTGGTCATATTTTAATGGAAGCGGAAGCGCGAAAAGTATACCGCTTCCGTATTGTTCAAAAAGCATACTGTAAATATCTTATTAGATACTATTTCGTTCAATTTATTGCGTACAAATAAATCTGTGGAGCTTACTTTCTTTTTATTGTTAACTTCCGGATGCTGCGGAAAGTTGTTTTTATGCTTCACGCAAATGTGATTGTTTTGTTTCGTTTTTCTACTTTTATTGCAGGAGTTAAATTTTTATCCTTTTTGCTTTTTTTGAAATGCACTTTTCGTTTGCTTTTTGCAAATTATCTTTAAAAAAACGCTTGCTAAAGTTTGACCAAGAGCTTTCAGCGTGACAAAAAAAAGTTACGGTTTACGCTATAGGCTACCAACGCACTGGTCGTATTTTACCAGCAAAATTTGGGTAAATCTGTTTAGAAGCGGAAGCGATAGGTGTGGCAGCGGAAGCTGTTTGCAAATATAACGCTTCCACATCCCCGGTTGTAATACCACGTGCATAATAAAGATTTCAAATTTTTGGATTTTATGCCAATATACGTACCACAAGATCTTTTGCAACTCCACTTAGAAGAGTAATTGTTAAGGTTTCCGCCACAACCAAAGTGTCGAAATTTTTGACAGATGTTCAGAGATGGATTGTACCAATATCTTATTCTGGGTTTACGAGTGCTGCACATTCTGCCGGGATTCATTGGGAAAGTGCATTTACGAGGTGGAGCTTCACGTGTAACTGCAAGAAACAAAGCGTTGATTCATAGTGCATTCTAGTTTGCGCAGAATTAACTACCGTATTTTACGGACCATAAGGCGCATTTAAAATCCTTTTTTTTCTCCAGAATTGATCGTGCGTCTTAAAAGCCGGTGCGCCTAATGTATGGATCAGGTAGTACTTTATGCTTTATTGCTTACACTCAAAACCAGTACCGGTACCCTTACCATTACTAAATGAGCATTAAATGACAACCCGATGCTCCTTAAAAAACGTAGCGTCTTATAGTCCGGTGCGCTTTATGTATGGAAGAAAAACGAATCAAAGCAATTTACCGATAGTACGCCTTATAGTCGGGTGCGCCTTATGGTCCGTAAAATACGGATACTAACTAGAAAAAGTCGTTAAAGTAGGGATCTTTTCACTGACACTTTTTATTTATTTTATTTTTATTTAGTTGCATATTTATCCTCCTATCACGAGAAAGCGATCAATGCGCTATTCGAGCTCGCTTAGGAGTGGCCGGCCATCTGTCTACCACACCAAGATGGGGGAATCCCGCTGAGTGCCTTTCCCAACGACACAACAAGTAAACTTGCCGGCTTGTTCTCCACACACTCCCTTTAATGCTGAGCGTCAAGCAGGGAAGTTGTGAATACCAATTTTACAGTCATTGGTTTGACCCGACTCGGAATCAAACCCGAGTCTACAGCTCTTAGAGACAGACGCTCCATACCACTCGGCCATCTGAGCTTTTCAACGCTGTCTCCTGATTTTCATTGCGAAATTAGTAATTTTTTCTTCGTGCTCATTGAGAAAATGTGACCAAAGCAAAAAGTTTGATCACGAGCAATTATACTTCAGAATTTAGATCGGTAACAACGGTTACTAGAGCTGACAGTACAACTATAGCACGCAAATTGTCTAGCTCAGAGTGGTAAATCGGGCTGGGTTCGGGTGACACGTCTGAACCAGTCGTCCGTTTACAGCTCTGGTTCTCATCTTACCACATAATCTTTCACATCCACCCAATGTTAAAAATCCTGCGCATCCAGTTGTTTCCACGCATTGTCGAGTGGTCGCGTCGTAAACATATCTGAAAGTGATTTTTGTAAAAGTTTTATCAGTTACGAAAAATAAAAAAGCTTTTCTCATAGCCCCATTGCAGTTTCCACTATTGTCGCTGTATTTTCAAACTTAAACAAAATCAGTGCTTTAGGGGACACTGCAAATTGAGATTTACCGGTAACGCATAAAGTCAGCGGCCACCGAAATAATCTAAGATATTATAGAAAGTAGCAAAGGTTTGAACAGGCCTAGAGGTACGATGTTCAACGGGCATAATGAATTTGCTTGAAAACTTCGTTCTTCCTGTAAGTCAGTACAAATAAACACCTCTTAGTTAGGTTTATATTGTCGGTTCGTTGATCCTGGCGACCAATATCATCAGAATGATAAAGCGCTACGTGGTTAAACACTACATAGCTGTTTATCAATATTACTGTTTAGTGCTTAAACTGCTGTGTAGTGTTAAAATTCGTAGCGGTTTATCATTCTGATGATGTTGGTCCCCAGGACCCACGAAACAATCTCCAGGACCCACGAATAAACCTGACTACATCTTAATTGAGGTACATATTTGTAATGTCTCACAGGAAGAACGAAGTTTTCAAGTAAATTAACTCAAATGCAGACGTAACTATTACACAATTATCGTAATATCGATATTGACTGCATCGTAAAAAATGATTACAAACAAATTTTCATACTTTATTTTTTGTGCAGAGCACGGATAAGTGAGTGGTGGACGGTCACATGATCCGTATAATTTTTCCGTTTTCACGGGGCATGCGTCGTGCCAAAAATTTGGAACAGTTATGCTCTGAATCAGAGAAATGTTTCCAATTGAAAATTCTCTTCCGGTGTCAATATACACACATCGACATGCTCTATCCAAGCACTGGAAATGCTAATGCAAAACAAAAGTTATTTTTAAGACGATCGACAAAAAAGGCAACACTTTGAAACAAAAATAAGCTTGGAACGTTATTGACGCTGACATTCACCTGGATCCAAAATTAGCTGAAAAAAATATGGATTGTCACATTTTCTGCTGTTGCTTAGTCGCTTAATCGGTAAAGCTGCCTCAATTTTTGAAAATTTGTTGTTACAAATTTTTTATTGGCTGCATTTAAGCTTTTATGGCGAGTTCCATTAATTTTGTTTTACAGAACGAGGTGCAGCGGTAGGCTGTAGGTTGACAATTACATATGGATCAAATTTTTGAAAATCGAGGGTAGTCTCGAAAAAGCTCCCTCTAAGGAAAAATTATGAGACCCTGATTACGTATCAGCTATTTCATTGTCGTCATGCTCTATAATTCATGATACTATTAAGTATCAAATGCTTTGCTTGCTCATAAGTGTTTTCGATACTGCGTGAAAATTTTGAATAAAAATTTCATTCCTTTTTAGCAAGTTCTTTTATGTTGCATTAGCCTACCTCATGCTAATTTTTAATCGAAGTCATGACCCATTAAACCATTTACTTTTAAAAGCAAAACACCCTAAACCTTTGGTTGACTTTTATGCTCAAAAGAACAAAAAATGAAAATAGCGAGATCCCAATAAAAACGAAAATAATCGAAGCAAACCCCATGTTACGCACAGAAAAATTGCAACGATGTGATTACTGCCAAACTCGTGTAGCTTATTCAAAAATGTTAAAAATTAGGGCGCCTGTGCTTGTTTTTTGGGCTACGGCATAGCTTGCCATGCAAGTTGTTAAAACAAAGTGACAACTTTCTTGTTTTACCAGCATGAATTTCGTCACGCTTAGTTTCAACGTCAATAATGTTTTTCAAGACTGTTTCTGGCGCCATCAAAGGTTTGGTCTCGACTCACTGATACGACAATGGAATTGTCCTAATGAGATTTAGGTTAATGTAGCAGTGCCGCTGGGTGGAATTTAACAATGAGAGGCCCTAAGCCTATGTTGATACCTGGTATGCTGCTAGTCAGTGATTTTTTTTAAGGCGTTTTGAGGAACCGAAATGGTCTCTCAAAATTATCCAGCGGTCTCTCAAAATGTGCTTCTATAGCTTAATGGTGTAGAAAGCTGTGTTTTACGTTACAAATTCGACTGGCAGTATTTCAAAATTGCTTAATGGTTCTTCAAGCCAAACCTTAAAAAAACACAGCAGCTAGTGATCATAGACCGGTGCATCGGACCATGGGTGCAAATCTAAGGGGGGATGCATCCCCCCCAATATTTTCATGCCCCACATTAGCGAACCAGATGACCAGGTGAGTTGACTTTTTTTTTGGTCTTCACTACATTTTGGGCAAGAAATTGGTCATCTGGAAAATGATGATCTATTTTTTTTTTGGTCTTCACTGCATTGCACTTCACCGTGGTGGGCAAAAATTTGGGCAACCGCGAGGGAGTGTCAATTTCGCAAATCTCGAAAAATGGCAAAAATGGTTTATTTTGCAGAATCATCCCCCCCGATGCTCAACATGGATTTGTACCCTTGCATCGGACTCATCTCTAAGTAAATAAAGGTCGCCATGGTTGATTTCCAAAAAAAGACAAGATCTTTGTAGTCTTTCTCCAAAACAAAAAGTTCTCTCATTGATCATGTCGAGTCCTTTTGTTCGTGACGAGGCCCCAGGCTTCAGTCTGCTTAACCTGTTGGTAAATCCGGCCTTGCAATGATGTAACAGTAACGAGTCGCACCAGGTTTCGATTAGCCACGAAGAATGTGAAGGGAGCAAAATAGCATTTAGTAGAGAAATCACAAAAAATAATGGAAATAGCTGAAAGAAACTTATACCCTAACGATTAAACGCACTTCAAAAATGAGTTCCAATATCATTGTTTATTGCCGGGGCTCATTAGTGCTAAATATAGCCAATTAAATTTCTTGTTGTTAGTGCATGTTTTTCACTGCACTGTTTTTTCACTCCCAAAAATATTGGGCAATCGTGCAACATCGCTTCTATCACCATTAATACGTAAAACTAACTTAATTACCCGCCAAAATCCACCTTCAACACATCGTGGAATGTCATTTGCTAATACTCTTCTGTTAATATCGGTGTCATTGCCGAGAGCATCGTTACATTCGAAATTATATGGGTGTCCATGCGTTTGAAGAAGACTTTCTGCACAAGTAAAAGTATATGAGAGGAAACAAGCAAAGTACCGGCAAGCGAAAAACAACAACCGGTCAGTTGGGGCCGTAGCTAAAGCAGCGGTGGGGAACCGACAAAGCACCGCGGGCCACATTGATAGCATAATATTTTTAGCGGGCCACATTTACTTTTAATTAGTAAAATTTGTTTTAAAAATACACAATATTACGTCGTAAATTTATTAAACGTTTATGGCGAGTTGGTTTTTACCGCAAAATCAGAGAATTTTGTGTGTTTTTTATGCCACCAATAATAATAGGATGCAGTTTATAAGATATCCTAATGTTTGCTATTATACCAGTCTCTTGTACACTTAAAGTTCTGACGCGGGCCACATTCAAAACTTAAGCGGGCCGCAGATTCCCCACCCCTGAGCTAAAGACATCGCTATCGGCGCAGAAGGTTTGGGATTTGATTACTGGGACGGTTACATCGGACGCACGACTTGCAAACGTCGCGATGTTTCTTCGGAGCTGTGTTGCCATGCGCTAACTGGGGAGATGGGCCCCGCCACTCGTTACACGCTTTGTCTTATGTTGCAAATATAATGAAGATTTGATTTAAATTTTGAAAAGCAGTTATGACAAAACATTCACGTTTTTATGCAAATACATCACCAAACAAGCTAAATACTGTAGTTACTTGTACTCAAATGGACTTCGAAACTTCAGCTCCTCCATTGCAAACAGTTTCAATATAAATTAATTTTAACTGCTATAAGAGTAAGCATATTAAGCTTGGGGCTCTAGGGCAGTGGTCGGCAACCTTTTTCGCACAACGGACCGGTTTGAAACTGAATTGTTTTTGCGGACCGGCCTTTAAAAAATCAAAAATGTTTAAGCAATAAAACACTCATATTTATTCAGAACTGAAAATCTCGATCTCGTATTACTCTGACCAGAGTATTAAACTTTTTCAATCTTGCTGCAGCAGCATTGCTCAATTTTTTTATAGTAGCTTCTCAAACCTGATTCTTAACGTTATTCTTTCTCTTAACCAAGCGCTGTTTGATTTACAAAAGATTCACGATAAAATGACAGCATAATCAAATGTTCGCTGTTCAATTAAAAGATTTGACTTTTCAATTCGGTTAGTTTTGTGATATTGAGTAACTTTGCCATACTGGGTCACCAGAATTGAGTTATTTAGCATTTTTACAAAAACGTTCCAAAATTGCGTCTCACGTTATACAAATGTTTTAAACTCAAAGCATTTATTCTGAAAACGCATACGGACCGGTAACAAACTTCACACGGACCGGCACCGGGCCGCGGCCCGGTGGTTGCCGACCACTGCTCGAGGGTATTTACTAGCTAGACTTTTAAAAGAGCAAGACGATGTCACTAACTCTGACCATTAGCCAATAATTTGACCTCCATAATTATAGAATCTGCCTCTCTAATCGCATTTGTACCCTGTCCACATGTCCAATATATGTGGGCTTGTTGCTGTGGGTCAGACGTCATAATCACTTTTTTAAATTATGACACCAAAAATTTAATTGTGATGCAGAGAGCCCACAGGAACAAGCCCACATCAATGTGGGCTTAAAGCCCACATAAATTGGACATGTGGACAGGGTACAGGTGAGTCTTTGGCAAGCGGATTAAATTACTGTTATAATGTGACTAAACCGAGTCGAATTCTAGGAACGACCTTGTACTTTGAGTGCTTTGCCAAATATTGGTACGACCTTGTACTTTGAGTGCTTTGCCAAATATTGGTACGACCTTGTACTTTAAGTGCTTTGCCAAGTATTGGTAGGCCTACTCCAAAAAAGCTCTTTCTATTGACAAGTCTATACCTTGCTGATTTGGGTTGAATTACATTCTCGTTGCGCCGTCAAATTCAAGAAAGTTCACTGCAGCCTATGTTTTTTGCAATTAGCAACAAATCTTGAATATATTGTTGGTGAAATCAGTTTTGTAAGTTCTAAATCCTGTTTCAGAATTTAAATACGTTTGTAAATTTTCGACTGTAAGCAGAGAAATATCACTTGTTAACTTTTTCAGATCTTTTGAAGATTATAAAAGATGCAAAATTAATTTTAACCAGGGGCGTATTTACATTCACAAAAACTTGTAACTCACTTCTGTTTTCATAACAATTATGATTCAAATTTATCATATTGTTTCTTCGATTCGAATTCGCAGAGTAAATATGAGACAGTGAGACACCATACTCATTAATCATTATTCGCTGTTAGAGACATTTTGTACAAATTCTGTAGATGAAACTTTGAGCCGCCGCCATTTTGAAATCAGATTTTAGTCTTTTTGCTTTTATCTTTTTCATGGAATCTAGCAACTAGCATCAGCAAACACAGTCCCAACATTCTTCTTTATAAACGACGATTTATTGAACTTCAAAACTGTACATGGTTCCAAATGTTCTAGTAAGTTAAAATTACTCTAATCTCCTCAACTTTTAATTACTTCTCTTTACTAAATCTACTTTGGCTACTTCATTTTCATCCATTGAATTCTGTTCGCTTTCGTATCTTCAGCAGTTTCATTTTGCTTTATACTGTTCAAAGCATAGCTCACATGGAAAAATAATTTGAACCCGCGAAACAAGTTGAAACATGCGAGAAAAATAGCACGCTTTCATCATTTCTGCTACATTTGCTTCCACATGTTTCAGCTGTTTTTGTTTTTGAAAAACCTGACTTCACAGTTATTTAAATTGCGAAAATCGTAAGTACTTTCACTTTTAATGTAAATCTATACAAAGTATTGATGGCCATATTAACGAGTTAAATTTGCAAGCAATTGCTTGTAGCCTTGCCATTACGACTTACCTGTAGCAATATAAGTCGCGATGAGTGCTAATAAAGCACTTTGAATAATCATTTTGCATTCCAAATAAATTTTTTTGGCTACTGTCCTTACCAGGCCACGAACAATTATGACTCAAATTTAAAATATTGTTCAATTTATATTTTTCCTGAGTAAGAAAATGACCGCATTCCGAAAAATTCTACAGTATGTAACGTGTAGTCGGACTGATAATAAGGTCGAAGTCTATATGAGCGTGAGAGCGCGTACTTCGATAACGTTGAAATATTTGCAAAGCTGTTCGGTACGTAAGCAGTAAAATTGTGAAAACTGCTGTGCTTGAAAAAGGAAGTACTAAATTTTCTGATTATTTTACATCCTGTAATGGTATAAGATCGTACTAGTACCACTTCAAACGATATAATATAAACGTTTCCAAAGTAAAGTTTTTTAAAAGCTGACAGCAAACCAATGTACTATTTTCATGATCGATTTTCAGTGGCTAGATTCACTGCGTTTGAACATGGCGTAGAACATTCGATCGATGCATTACTACAATATTGGCTGAAATGGATTAATACTGGCTGCATGGTAAGAGCAATTGCTAAAAACACCGCTGTCGATGCGGGAGGTCTGGGGTTCAATTCTCAGGCCGGTCAAATCGAACACAGTGTCGCCAGTGGCTCGCCACCGCTGCGACGTTTGTTTGAAGCTATATGTTGCCCAAGCTCTATGCCGCGGGGATGAACCCCGTCACTTGAAAAACATGAAATTTTCTATGATTTTCAATGTGGTATTACAGAGAAACGTGGCGTCATGCATGCACTACTAGATGTCATTACACTAGCTTATGATGCAATTGAACACACTAAATTTACTGCACTTCTTCTAATGGATCTGCATAAAGCTTTCGATACCGTATCCCACCAAATATTGTAACAAAAACTTCTTCATTATGGAATACGAGACCCAGCTTACTGTTAATAGAAAGTTATTTTTCAATCGTCAACAATTCGTATCTATCAATAATAGTGCGTCATCTTTGAAATCCATTAGTATTGGCGTTCCTCAAGGGTCCATTTTAGGCCCGCTCCTCTTCCTTATTTACGTTCTTCCTTATTTTCGGCAATCATGAAAGACAAACCAAGTCAAAAATAAAAAGCAACTTCTACCTTCCCAAGTTCTGTACACGCCGATGTCAAAGGTCATTAAAGTATCATGGAGTAAAAATATGGAATTCACTATCTTCTGAATTGAGAAATCAGTCCTTCAAACGCTTTAAAACTAACATTAAAAATCATCTTCTCAACAACTACCAGTAATTCTGAAACGTTATCTCCCTTTTTCCGAATTTAAAGTCATATTTTTGGTAGAACCTCACGGTAACTGCCGCTTAAGCGGTTGCTAAAATCTCTGGGTGGCTGCTTGACTCGAAGACCTTAAACGGTCACTTCGCAGTCCCCCTCAAGGTTGCAGTTGCATGTGATTTTGACTTTAACTTTATATTTTGTGCTTTGCTTTTGTGTTATTTATCTAAATTTTGTTGCATCTGTTACTTAAATCAATTACCTACCTACCTCGTTACACGTTTCGGCATCATACCGCGAGTGGAATGAAGATTCGATTTTTTGATGTCAAAGCATTAACCGATCAGCGATTTCTCATGCCATTTTTGATTCAAGCAAACGCATTGGTTATGTTTTTTTTGCTTTGTAATTGTATTTTCATAAGCACTTTTTGCTTAATCCTGTAAGGCTGTACTTGAAAAGAAGTAATTCGTCATTGACTCAATATTTACTGGGTGTTGTAATAACTTTTTTGCATCAAATATGATTTTTACACAACCGGGTATGTCGCAAAATTTAGAGACTTACAGTTATCAAATGAGTTACGAAAAACCTTAGAAATTTGAAATAATATTGCAATGATGCTTGTCAGATTTTTGTTCCATGTCATGAAAAAGCGACGGTAACGTTTTTGCTCTCGCAAGTATCAAAGCTGAAGCTTTTCGCCAACATCAACGGTGACCACACTTAGTTTCACGAAGGCGAAATTTGATAATGTGAAAATGCCGGAGGGCAAATAATGGAAGTAGTTGTAATCTGACCAAAAGACATCCTCTAAAAACAGGTCAGTACTAGCTGGCATCTTCCAAAAAAATTGTTTGTAGGCGCCTTCTAAAAAAGATTTCCGGTATTAGTGCATTGGAAAGAATTATTAATTTATGCATGTCTGCGGGTCGAAAAATATTTTGTTTGTTGTTTATTGTTGCGCGCTTTGCGTGAAAACAAGTGTGGCCCATGTAAAAATCCATCGCGGGCCGGTCTGTGTAACCTCTGGCCCAGCACGTGTAATTGGTTTGTTTATTTTTGCATTCAAATTTAGGAGGTAGAAATCCGTAAAATACAGATTTTTCATGCTGCAAGATAAGACCTGAGCCATCCTGTTTTGGAATTACGTTCCTCATCAGCGATAGCAATTAGGGAGGATTTTTCATGCTACAGTATAACTGTGTGACCAGAACGCAAAATAAAGCCTAAGCAGGAGAATGAGTATCAAATTTTGATCAAGACTTTTTTCAAAGCGCTTAATCGAGTTTAAGCCTTTGCAGTAGTACAGAGTATCAACAGTAACAACAACTACAATGTAAACAAAAAAATCATCGTAAATAATACTATATAACTTCAAGAGCACAAATATTGCTGTTTTTGTAATGTACAAGGTAAGAAGTCCAAGAATCAAATATAAGAAAGTGATTTGCATTTCGGTAAAGCAAAGATGTCTCCGTTGCAAGTCAAAAAACAAGATTTCAGCAGAAACTACAGTAAACAAACAAAAACACTGATCATTATGCCACTTGTAGGCAATTTTCAGCTTTGTTTATAAAAAACTTTGCGTATGTTGTTGGTTGATGTACGTGGTAGTGAAAAAATTAATATGATATTCCGTGAAATGTTGTTTTGATTTTAACATCTAGAAAAATGGTAAAATTTCTGCTGCAAAAAATATGTTTTTAACTTTTTAGAGATTTCGATGGTACAAAAATATATAATTTACCGCAATGTGATATTAGCATTGACAAATTTTACTCAAAAATGCCGTGATATTGTTATCCAAAATATAATTTAATCAGTTCCAACAGCCTGTTTCACTCTTACGCCATCATCAGGGAGTCTTTTTCAAATAGAACCCATCCAATTCACATTCTTATTCAAATAGAATCTCGCGATGAATTTCGCAGTATTCGAATAAGACTCTCAGATGATGGCGTAAGCGTAAAACAGACCGTTGTAGTCGGTAAATAAATGCTACCTAATTAATTAAATTACATTTACACAAGTCGATAAGGTTGTGAGCAATTTTGTTTGGTTATGCAAGTGAATTTGGCATTTCTTACTTGTATCTAAAGCTGAATATTTATAAAATGAATATTGTAGTATTACACGATAATTTAGGAAATTAGGGCCATTTTTGGGGGGTTAGACTTGGGATTGTAATATCACATTAGGTTTTGGCTTTAAATTTGAAAAAAAAAATTGTTTTGGATTAATTGTTGATGTTTATACATCGTTTGTAAACACATTGTAAACACATTGCACTAGTCTGTAAACACATTGCACGATGTGCCGGGTTGAAAAAGCGGCCGATATGGATTGAGTAAAATAACGATTATTTGGCTCTATGCATTACGTTAAAATAGTTGAAGCAAAGCTGTGCCAATATTTTCCAATTTTAAGAAGTATTATTTTGCTCTGAAACTATGACGAATCAACAGCTTTCATCCTGCCAATATCTTCCGCTTTGGCAAATCCTGCTACTTCTTAAAACAACCACGTAAATTATACTATGCTGGGTAAAAGTATTAGTAAACCTAAAACAACATTAGGCATGCATTATAAAGCGGGACAGCGCTGTTTCGCGCTATTAGCCCCCATCAGCCGCTTTGTATGTGTGCAATACGCGCTATGAATACATTACGCGCTACGCACTATGCAATATAGTGATGGCATCCTATTCAGCAATGCCAGGATGGACATTGTAGCTTTACTAGACATGATGCAATGAAAAAGCCGCATGCTACAAATTTTATATAAGGGTAATTCCGGTACGTATTGATACCGTAGTGTCAAAAAAAGCCAATGATTATGATGATATTCTTACAAACAGATTCATGTATAGTGCTGTTTTCCAATTGTGGGAACCTGCACCCTCAGGGGATGCGAGTAGTTATTGCTGCGGATGGGTTACGGGTATTCATTAATATGTTTGTGTAAAAAAAGAATACATGCGGATGCAAAAGCATGTGGGCTACAATTAAAGCAAGGAGTGCAAAATTAACTTTATCAATTCAATGGGGTGTTGGGTGAAAAATTAATCTGGAAACACTAATTTATTGTTAACACAAGGAGGTTTAATTTTTCTATCAGACCTAGCTGAAGTTTTCTTATTTACTGAATTTGATTTTTAAAACATTTTTCCTTGTGCAATACAATTTTAGACATTTTGGATCGAAATTACATTAAAATTATTTAATGTATATGAGTTGTCACACGCGTTATGGCATTGGAAATATTTTTATCGGAACAAATGCAAAATGTAGTAAAATATTCGACACATGGCACGATTTGAGGCTCAAACATCTTGTTAAATATAGATATATTTGGCGTTCGTTTTTTGATGCGGCGTTTCATTTGCTGCAACATAAACCGTTGCAAATCGATTATGAGCGTGGACCTAACTTGCAGGAATACGTAAGAGCCGATAGAGAGCAACGTTTGCAGCGGCAGCACGTTTTTTGATTGCTTGTATTTTGCAACTTCATGTTTTTGCACGCGCATGCTCAACCAACTGATGCACATTGCTACCGTTCTGCATTTGTGCATGAGCCATGCGCGGATTTATGGGGGGCGGGGAATCGACTCTCCCCCGAAATTTCCAAAATTTTTATAAATTTTTACTTGTTAGCAAATGTTGTAATTGGTATCAAAATCTGAACTAAGATTCACGAAGGTCGTTTGAGTTGCTGCGTTTTCTATGATCAAAATCCTTTCTTATATTAACGGCTAGGCTGCTATTGTCACTGGTTAAGCCCACACCATAATCCATATGAAAATCAGAAATACTGTAAACCTATGATGAAAAGGTTGCTTGGACTGCCTCTTCGGTGAATCAGCGTGGGCTATTGCTTTAGAGCAGTCTTACTGCGGAAAAGCATAATACAGATAAAGAGTTCGCCTATTTTTGTTTTAAGGTATTGAGGTAACCTGCCGTTAGCTCAGTTGCTAAGCGCACAGGCTATCGGGGTTATCAGTGCGGGAGGTCTGGGGTTCAATTCCTGGGCCGGTCGAATCGGCACAGAGTCGCCAAAGGCTCGCCACCGCTGCGACGTTTCTTCGGAGCTACTGTGTAGCCCAAGCGCTAAGTCGCGGAGATGGGCCCCGCCACTCGTTACCAGGAAGTCGAATCGTTTAAAATATCGCTCCGGTTCCGGTTTAGGTTCAAGAAATTTAATTTTTAACGGTTCAGTTCAAGTTCAAGACTTCTCAAAAATTTGGGTTTAGGTTCGGTTTGGGTTCAGTTGCACCAAAATTTAAAGGTTCGGGTTCGGTTCGGGTTCATCGAAACCAAATTTTTAAGGCTCAGGTTCAGTTCAGGTTCACTAAATCCAAATTTTAAAGGTTCAGGTTCGGGTTCATCGAAATAAAGCGGTTTTTACCGGTTCGTGGTTCAGGTTCACTAAACTAAATTAGGGTCTTATATCATTAAAATAGCGAAAAATATATTGCATGTCCGAATTAATTAAGGTTAAATAAAACGGTAAAAATTCGTTAAATTTTGAAAAGCAGAAAGAATGTTGCAAAGGTTGGATAGGTCAGTGCCTTATCGTTTTGATGATGTTAGTCGTCAGTACCAACGAAACGTCAACAAATAAAAAACCTGACTAGATTTAGTTGAGATTATTGTAAAGTTACCGGAAGAACGAGAAAAACTCCAAGTAAGCAGAAAGAATGTTACGCATCGCAGCACATGTCTAGAGATTTTTATTGACATTTGTTTAGAATCAGCTCAGGTTCAAACATTCTTACTGAACGATTTCTGTTCAGGTTTATGTCCACAAAATATTATAGGTTCAGGTTCGGTTCGGGTTCACTTACATAAAATTTTAAAGGTTCGGGTTCGGTTGAGGTTCAATAATCTCAAATTTAAATGGTTCAGGCAAGGGTGGAAACTCAAACCTAAACCGAAACCTGAAAACCCGGTTTTAAAGGAAATTTTGGGAAACCCAAACTGAAACTGACACCTACTTAGCCAAAATTTTGAAAACCTAAACTTGAACCAAAACCGTTTTTTCTTGAAACGTCAAAACCGAAACTGAAGCTAAAACCTGTTCAAAATTTTCAAAGGTTTTAGGTTTTAAAAATTGTCATCATCATCCTTACCAGCGTAGTTCCTTTAACGCTGAGCGTCGAATAAAGAAGCTGTGAATACTAATTTTTGAGTCTTTGGGTTCACCGGACTCGGAATAATACTCTAGTCCAGTGATGAAGGTCTCGAGACCGGTCTCGGTCTCGAGACCGGTCTCGAGACCGATTTTTAGCGGTCTTGGTCTTGGTCTCGAACATATTTTCGTGGTCTTGGTCTTGGTCTCGAGGTGTTGTGGTCTTGGTCTCGTACGGTCAAAACTGGTCTCGAGACCGGCTTGTTTTTTGATACACCATGCAAACCTTTTGGCTGTTTTTTAAAACATGTACTATTGTTGCCCCTCTCGGACGCAATAGACTCTGGTTTAACTCGTGATTGTGAGGTGCGAAAGTTGTTTCGTGTCGCGACTTAAGCTAAATTCTCGACATCCCACGCGCACAACTCATAGCTCAATACAGAATGCTCTAAATCCCAGCACGCTACCACGACACAACTCAAAAATTCAAAACAAAATTTTTAAATCTCACGCTCGCAACTCATAGCTCAATACAGAATGCTCTAAATCCCAGCACGCTCACTCGACATAACTCAAAAGTTCAAAACAGAATTTTTAAATCCCACGCTCACGCCACATTAATTTGATTTCGTATACAGCGAAACTAATTAATAGCAGGAACGATTTATTTTAGGTTACAAAATAATGTAATGACAAACTTCCGATGCTTTCTTTTCTGACGGAAGGTAGGCAACAACTTCTGAAGCAATTGCTCTCCTCACTCGGCCATCTGAGCTGCTACTTATCATCGTAATAAAACAAAAACGCCAAAAAGTAGATTTAAATAATTCGTATTCACAATAAAATAACTTTCTTGTATGAAACGTAAACCGAAACTGAAGCCCAGAAACCGAAGCTGCGCGTAAGCAAAACTGAAACCGAAACTGGAACCGATTTTTCAACAGCCGTGAAACAAAACCAAAACTGAAACCTGACATCAGTGTTTCAACACACCGAAACTGAAACTGACACCCTAACGCCAAGTAGCCAGGTTTCCACCCTTGGGTTCAGGTTCGGTTCGGGTTCACCGAAAAAAAAAACGGTTTTTACCGGTTCGCGGTTCGGTTCGACTCCCTGCTCATTACACGCTTCAGCGTATGAACGCGAGTATAATGAAGATTTGATTTTGATTTTTTTAGGTATTGAAGTAGCTTACTGATATGCCATTATGCTTTGAAAATCTAAAAACTGTAGTTCAGCTCAGTAGCCTGCTTGCAATACGATGCTATAATTTGAGTGTTTAGAGCCGGCATGGCTTATTTCTGCCAAATAGGGTCCTACCTTATTTTCTTTAACTAGCATGCGTTGAAGGCCCGGCGCCAAGGGAGGCCAAGCCCCCCGATTGACATGCTTGCCCCTCCATTCAACAAGCTTTCTTTTTTGAAGACAGCGGCTTTTGTGCTAAATTTCAAACTTTGGACCTCCCTGATAAACGTTTGGCCCCCTAAGTCGACTGCTCTGGCGCCGGCTCTGATGCGTTGACCAACAGAGAGCAGTGACTTCCTTCCTCGGGCAAAAATTAGTCCAAGGCATAAAAACAAACTAATGAAATTGAACTGTTGGCATGGACTACACTCACTGCCAACAGCCAACATCCCCCCCCCCCCCTTTGACGATTGCACAAAAAATGAAATCTTTCTTATTCGAAACAAACCAACTTTTCTTCCTGCGGAGCTTGCCGCAATTGCTATCGTGTTTTTTCTGTTCTGTCCAACTTTCTAATTTAATTTCGACAAATTTTCATTACGATGCGATGCAACAATACCGATAGTCCAACTTTTCTTATGTGTTGTGCTTGAACTAGATTTTTGTCATTGATGCTACTGTGAAGCACTTAATAAGTAGGAGTTTCCTTAAATGCGGTGTATCTGCAGTAACTACACTATGACTGCACAAAAAAATTTTTTTTTTTAATTGAATCAAATCTTCATCATACTCGTTTCATTACACTCGCTGTAGTACCGAAGCGTGGTAACGAGTGGTGGGGCCCGACCCCGCGGCTTAGCGCCTGGGCAACGCAGCTCCGAAGAAACGTCGCAGCGGTTGCGAGCCGTTGGCTACAGTGTGTCCGATTCGACCGGCCTGGGAATTGAACCCCAAACCTTCCACATCAATTGTCGGCAGCGTGGCCGAGTGGTTTCGGAGCGTCGTTTTTACGACGGCCATGATCGAAGGTTGATGGTTCAACTCCCACCCAAGCCTCGTTGTTGCGTCCTTGGATAAGACGCTCCACGACAATTATGTTTGCTTGGTGGAATGTAACAAGCAGCAAATCGAAGAAGTCAGAAGCAAAATTCAAGCGGAAAACTCGGAAACAAGAGTAACTTCTAAGCGAGTCTGGATTTCGTCCTATGTACAGCGCCTCCGTCGCTTTCTCGTGACAGGAGGATAAAAATGAAGAAATCACCATCATCATCACATCTTTAACAACTACGCTATAACCGGCCGGTTTGTTGAAAAATTATTTAAATATAAAAAACTAAATTGACACTGCCCTAAGTGCTCAAAATAAAATAAAAATAGTGCCAAGGAAGATCAGACCAACAAAAGATTTGAAGAGGCCCAGGGGCGGAACGGGGGGGGGGGGGAGTTACGTACCGTAACTGTCTCGGGAGCTAGAGTGCTCCGTTTTTCAGACATCCCGATTATGTGTTCGAGAGTATCTGACGATATCAACGCTATGATTTGGGTAAAAAATGCTTAGACAATATCGACGCTGTTTTTGACTTTAATCGCATGATCACGGATTCCTCTCGCACGAAAAATGTTTTGGTAGGGAGGGCAGTGTTTTATCATGCTTCATTATCTTCACTTTTCGAGACAGTTATGGGAGAAACTACCGCCTTCATAATGAGTGCATATTAAATGTTTATATTGAGGTTTATATGCGTTGTTTATATCAATGTTGGTTCTTGAAAAACATTTTTTGAAAGAAAGCAATTAATTATTTTACTCCTCCCCCCCGGCTACACCCTGTTTCTGACGTTGCGAAAGCTGGCCTACTTTAGTCAGTTAATCTTCCTACGGCCCAAAAATGAGGTCAAGTGAAATTTTTTCAGTAAATTTTTAACCACGGCCTGACAACTTGAGTTCCAATGAAACCTTTTCTCTCCTTAAATGAAGCGCGAAAAATCAAGCGAAAATGTAAATAAAATATCTTGGTTGTTTTCATAGTTATGGAGTATATATGCAGTAGTATATAAACAGTAGTTACATGGTAAGCTGCAATTGCCTAATAACTTAGATTAGAAACATCACAATCCGAGGCACTTTAATACCTCTGAATTACAGTAATTGTAGTATCTTTACGTCATCACGATGTGACGTCACGGAACCCCCCCATTGAAAATCCTACGTACGCCACCACTAGATGGCGTACTTTAATCATAAACTTTTTCCTTCAGCCCCCTGAAAAGGCCTTAACATATTAAATTTTCTGCCCCCCCCCCGACAAAAACTGCTTAATCCGCGCCTGGCATGAGCCCAGGTATTTTGAAGATAGTGTGGCTTTACGTATACCGGTAAGCCTACTGTTTCCTCCTTGCTCTGGATATTTGCTAAATTATGCTAAATTGGTAAGCGTAGAAATATCGTGACACAGAAACTTTGATAATTTTTAATAGAAATAGGGTCAGAGCAAAGGTTGATTTCAATCGATACAGTTAATTTTCCGATAAATTTTTGATTGATCTGTCGTGCGAAAAAACAGTAGCGATACAATACGGAAGCCCATAAGGGCAAACCACAAAAATATTTTTACATCCGATCAAATTTAATCGATCGACAAAACTTTTAACCTATCAACAAAACTTTAAAGATTTGTTGATCGTTTGAGAAAAATTTGTCGATCAGTTTAAAATTTTGTCGGTCACGAAAAGGCTTTGTCGATGGGTTAAAGATTTGTTGATCGGGTGTATTCTTATTTTTGTGGTTTGCGCTTATGAACTTCCGCAATTAAACGCATTAAATTTTGCGTAATAAGTCGAGGGGATAACAGGCCTCGCAGTCTTCTCCAAGCGGGCACACGATTGCGTCAGTGACTGAACGATACGGTAGAAGTCGTAGAACACTCTCTCACCTATTATTTCAACCTCAATTTTGCGTGAACATTGTGTAAATCAACCTTATGCTCTTCGTTGCATAAATGTACAACGTACGTTGAAGATTTTTTGGTGGTAACGCCTCGACCAAAAACCCTTATACGCAGTAGCGTACTGGGGGGAGGGGGGCATCGTGCCATTGCTCCTTCTTTTGACTTTGCCTTTTAATAAAAAAAGAACAAATGTCGCTAAGTGACTGAAACAGGCCAAACTCACGGTTGATTCCTTCCTCGTTTGAAATTTCTCGCCATGCCACGGTTTCCAAAGGTGAATTTTTTAAAAAACATTCCTCAGCAGGGTCAGACATATATTTCTTGTTTGGAAGAATGAAGTCTCGGAAAATCCAAGTTAGGGCTACAACCTACAACCCAAAAGCGAGCTATAGCGCATTGATCGCTTTCTCGTGATAGGAGGATAAATATGCTACTAACTAACTAACTAACCAAAACTTGTAACATAGCGGGCCTACTAAGGTAAGGCGACTGTTTGTACCGTACTGTAGATGAATTAGTTCTGAAAATTTGAGTTTGAGATTAAAGAGGAAGCAAACAAAGCTACTGTAGAGTATTCCATAGACCGCAACTTTTGTATAAAGTGAAGAATATTGGAATCATTTCAATTAAGTTTTGTTCAAATGCCTCACAACGACATGTTTTCAATGACGTTAAAGTGATAAAAATTAGTAAAGATCATCAGGATTCAGGTTTAATCTTATAATTTTATTCTGCAAACCAGATAGCTGTTAAATAAGAGAGTAAATTTGGTTTCCCGATAAAAAATGAGGGGTAAAACACATCCTGGTTAAAATGCAATTGCATACGATTGAAAAACAAAGATAAATTCAGTCACGAATTATGACTAAATTAGGAATTCAACAGTATTCAAGTAACAGTGTCAAAAATATCAAGACGAAAGAATTAGCTCAATGATTGCCCGTCCACATATCCAATTTTAGTCCCGCGGATCTTGGTTCGAGTTTGTGCATTATGATCAATTTTTGCTAGTTATAAAACTACCAGCCGTTATCTCAGTTGTTAAGCGCACACGCTTTCAGTGCGGAAGGTATGGAGTTCGATTTCCTGGCCGGCAAAACGAGCACAGTATTGCAAACAGTTCGCCATCGTTGCGACGTTTTTTCGTAGCTGTATAGTGTATATTCCAGGCGGAAAGTCGTGGAGATGGGCCCCGCCATTCGTTACACGGTTCGGCGAAATAACGCGAGTATAGTGAAATTGTGATCTTTTTTTTTAGTTAAGAAAAAGTGATTATGACATCAGGAAATTGATTATGACGCAGAAACTACAGTAGAACCGAGAACCGCGGATCTAAAGTCCACAAAAATTGGATATGTGGGCAGGACAGGGCACATATCTTGACGCGTCCAAAAATTATGGGCCTACTATAGAGAGCCAACTCGTCTTGACACTTCAACCAACCGAATGCAAGCTTCTCTAAAATGGCTGATTTACTTATTTTTTTATATCTAACGTAATCGATATTACCAAACAAAAAGCGAAAATCAAAAACCTCTCGTACGACCCAAACAGATCTGCTGGAAAAATTACCTCGCACAAACTAAGAATACAATAAATTAATGATGATAGTCAGATCTCTTGTATCGATGGTTGAACAGTTTCGGTACAAACCAGCAATGACTTGCGATTTACGCCGCCCATGAATTGTGACGTAATTGAGCAAAATACATGTACAACGTTTACGTTACGAAAGTAAGTTTAAAAAACGTGCAGAATTGATTATGCCGTAATATCAAAAATATTACTTGCTAACTAGACCGCATGTCTCGGTGACACATTACACTTTATATTATTGCAAAGTGACTCACGAAATTTCTCTTATTTCAAGTTAATTTAGGCTGTTTTCGGTCCCAGTACATGCAGTTGCCGTTAACCACAAAGTTCAGCAAGGTACCATAGAAACAGTTCTAAGCAATATGATTTGTGCTTTTTGTCGTTCTTCAACGAAATTCTGACGACAACTTGTACAGAACAAGATGACGAAAGCACGACGTGTGAACTTAAACGCCAAATCATTGAAAGTAGGAGAAATATTTGGTGAGGATGAAGACCAATAGAAAACCATCAAAATCAAAAATTCAATCGTCATTATACTCACGGTATTACGCCAAAGCGTGTAATGCTGGGCTGAGCCCATCTCCGCGGCTTAGCGCCTGGGCAGCATAACTCCGAAGAAACGTCGCAGCGGTGGCAAGTCGTTGGTAACAGTGTTCGATTTGACCGGCCTAGGAATCGAAGCCAGGACTAACCGGCTTCCGCGCCTGTAGCGATGTGTTTAACCCAGTGTTGCAGTCGAGACCACTTGCTTTGAGACCAAGACCGAGATCAAGACAGGAAACTTTTTTCGAGACCAAGACCGGTCGTCTTTCGAGACCTTTGGTTCGAGGCCGAGACCAGGAGTAATCGAGACCAAGACCGAGACCGGCAATTATTCGGCTTCTAAAAATAAACCGACAGTGTATCACCAAGTTTAATCCTACCCAATCAATTTATTTTTTATTTTTCCGAAAAATTACAATTACTTTTCAAGGAAACGTGGACTTCTGACATTTCTGAAAAGAGCCTTGCTCTCTGTGGTCGCATAATCAACCCGCTTGTGCTAAAAATTCTTTCTACCGGAGCCGAAGAAGCTGGTGTACATAGTGTATGCTTGGATAGATTAAAAAGAGCAGGGGAATTTACCACTTCTGTGTTTCCAAAAAGCAAAACCATTTGAAGGCACGGTTATTGTTGCTCTTCATTCAAATATTTCGTGAGCTGTGCCCTCGGTGTTGCTTTTCACGTTTCTTGGTTTCCTAATTGTCTTTTGCTGGCATAATTAGCAAAAATCTTGGAAACTCCGAAACTTTTGGAAACTCCGAAACACTCCGAAACTAGCAAAAATCTTGGAAACTCCGAAACTTTTCGAATCTTGGAAAAAATCGGTCCAAAAGTTGTTCTGTACAAGTTTTGTTCTGTACAAGTTGTCGTCAAAAAGAAAGGCTGTATTCTCTGCTGTAATTTCCAACCATCGGCTGCATTCTCTACTAATAAAACTGTAATAGGCCTACTTCAAAAAAAATTTCTTTTTTATAATTGACAAGTTTCTGAAATCTGCAGAGTCTCAAAAAACTTAAAATAAATGATGCAATTGCTTATGCCTAAAAGAATAACCTCCGTAACGCTACTCGACCTCAACGACGCTTTCGTCAGTTTCGTGTTTTGCACGTACAGGGTGACCCAAAAAAAACGGAACCCAATTCTAATTATTCTAAGTACACGGGTTCCGTTTTTTTTGGGTCACCCTGTACATGAGTTTTTGAAAATTGTATTTCGTTTACATCGCTCTATAGTGCAAGAACCTGAATCATGAGAAAAAGCAACAAAGAGATTGTGAGTGATAGCTCTATCGGCTTTTTGTCTGTTCCTCCAGTCTCTTCGCGCTGCACGATTTTGGTTATTGCACGTCAACGTATCAATATCTTTAATTAAAAGCAAAGCCATATCAAAGGTGTAGACCAGGGATGGACAGAGATGGCCACGATAAACCTTTCGGTAGTAAAGCGATAACGATAATCGATAACTTCAAAAAAGCCCTGGACGATACCGATAATCGACAAATCTCAATTTTTTAAAGCGATATCGGTAATCGATAAATTTTTCCGATAAGTGTTGCGGTAAATTTTTAATGGTTTTGACAAAGATCTTTTCGCAAGTCCCTTTGCAAAAATGTGTTTCTAGATTTTTCAGGGAAAGAGAGCGTTTCATGGACTCTGCCGTGGCATTAAATATAAAAAAAGAGATGTTTTTAAATTGCAACAGCTCCTTCGGAACACCGTGTATTTTTTTCCACAGCGCTAACTCACTAACTTTGATCACTGTGTGCATAAAGAATCGTTTATCGGGATAATTTATCGGCGATAACGAAATAATTACAAAAGCGACATCAGTAAGCGATAAATCAAAACTACTTTGAGCAATAACGATAATCGGTAATAAATTATCGCCGCTGAACTATCTCGATAAATGGCCATCTCTGGGGGTGAACAGAGTGCGGCCCGCGAGACCGTTTTATGCGGCCCGCGGGCACTTACACAAATCTAAACACCTATCGTGAAACAACCCGAAGACCTTTTACTTTTGCTCCGCGCTGAGTGGCAGTGAAAATAGGACATCTGCGGAGGTGAAGACCTTTTTTTCTTTTCACCAATTTTTAGTGGTGAAAATAGGACATCTGCGGACGTGCGGCCATGTCGAGACCAAGACCAAGACTATCAGCCTAAGTTCTAGACCAAGACCGCAAAAAATCGGTCTCGAGACCTACATCACTGGTTTAACCACTACGCCACCAGCCGATGGGCTGGTTTACTGGTGTTTGTCAGGTGATAGCATAAAAAGGGTAAATACTCGAACCTACGGCACTATAGAGTGGCAATGTGCCTATTACACACCACACAGGAAAGAAGACGCCACCAAATGTTGGATTCACATAAGTCTTTCAGGTAAGGTTAGTGTCGGCATTCTACAAATAGACCAAGACCAAAGCCCCAACGAGGTTTTTTGTGTTGGTCTTTCGCAAGCCTTTTGCCTTGTGACGTCGCTACAATGACTTGGAAAAGTATTGTTCAGTCACAAGATTGCATTGATATGTAATAGGGCTTAGTATTCAATGCAGCATATTACGATATCGCAGTATTTCTGTTACATAGTTTACTAAATAAATGTTTATGTAATAGTCCCATTTTGGTATGAATGTGTAAATTGCTGTACGTTTCGTTGATGCATTGCTGATCGACCAGTACCTTCATCGTAAACAAACATGATCAACCATCTCAAGTTAGCCAATTTCTGTTAGAAGACGTCGGAGCTTGCGTTTGTAAAAAGTAAGATCTTGAGTTATTCAATTTTTGCCGACATTTTGCAAGTAGCTTACAGTTTACAGTATATTACACTCAGTGCTCGAATTGATGGGGGATGCCATTCCCCCGGAAAACAACACCATCCCCCCATAAAAAATTTTGGCGTAAACCATCCCGCTATAAATTATGACCATCCTTCGTTTACTTCTGTGTGAAAAGCTTTTTTTATGCTCTTCACTTGAATTTGCGCCGAAAATCGGACATCAGTGGAGGCGATGATCTTTTTTTTGCTCTTTACTTTGTTTTCGGCCGAAAATTATGGCAATCCTAGCACCATCCCCCTATAAGTGTTTTCACAACTCGAGCACTGATTACACTCCCAAGACGAAGCCTAATTGATACGCTATATTTAAGTCAGGCATCTAAATGTTGCAGATTTGGTGATATTATTGAATGATATGATAGTTTCCGACTTTCGTTACGGATTCCGCAAGACTTGGAAAGATATTTAAATAGTTGTAAGAAAGGAGACAAATCTAAACCACTGGATACTAATATATCTTCGCACCTAAGCCTAAGTCCAAATTGACTAAAAGTAAAATCTCGTAACTAAGTACTACTTAGCTTACAAGCATACAACTTTTACCACACGAGACTTCGTTTGACGCAACGTCATCACTTTTGAACCAGAAAAATCTGGTATTTATTAGGCCTATTATTTAATCAATTTGGTGTCTTATGTTAAAATTCTTACCTAAGTCATACTAAAAAATCGTAAAAATTGTGAGCTTGAGGTTGCGCAGAAAGATTGTTGAGGTTTTGGAATTGCGATTGCAAAATATACGGTAGAATGCTAGATGTAGTTGCAGCAGCGGTTAGGATGCAGGACTAAAAAACTCGAAATGAGGTTGCGGGTTTGCGACTTTTGGATCTAAAAACATAATTCATTCATTCATTTATTTTTTGTCATTTTATTCCCGCGATTTGTAAAAAACAAATGCGAAAAAAGGAAATAGCCTGCTCTAGGCTTCAAGAAACGCACTCGTCAGTGCTTTTCCTGACGCACTCGTCAGTGGGTAATCGTTTCTTTGACCCGATTACCCACTGACGAATGCGTCACGAAAAGCTTCTAGGACGAGCAGCTTTTTTCAAAGCTACTCTAAAAGAGTTATGACAGAGGGTTTCTTGAAGCCTAGTGTAGGCTATTTCCTTTTTTCGCATTTGTGTTTTACAAATCGCGGAATAAAATGACAAAAAATAAATGAATGAATGAATCGGGTCAAAGAAACGATTACCCACTGACGAGTGCGTCACGAAAAGCTTCTGGGACAAACAGCTTTTTTCAAAGCTACTCTAAAAGAGTTATGACAGAGGGTTTCTTGAAGCCTAAGGCGAAAACAGCTTTTTTCAAATCTATTCTTAAGTTTTGTACCGCCAATCAATTGTACAAGAAAATACCTGAAAACGCATACGTTGTTGCATGCAACCGCGGTTGCCGCTAACATTCATCCCAACTGCAGTACCGAAAAATGCATCAACAAAAAATGTCTGTAGTAACAACAGCAGCATGGCGGCATTACCTGTACAGAAAAATAATAACAAGCAACGAAAACAGAAAGCAAAAGTAATGCACAAAACATATGTACAAGTATTTACAAGATATTTTCAGTAAACAAGTCAATAGGGGGCTTGACACAAAATAAACTATACAATTGAAACAATCCCAGCACAGCAAGCGACATAACCATTCCAGACGCTTCATGCAATCCAACTCACTCACCACCACACGCTCATTCAGTTATACAGCATCCCCAATTATCCATCAGCCACGCATCATCATCACATAAACGGTCCTCTGGCAGTCAAGTATTTCTCAACAAAAAAGTAAAGCCCAGCAAAAAAATTGCTAATTCAGTGAAGTGCTGATTCATTGAAGTTGAAAACGACCAGATGGCTGAGTGGTAAAAGCGTGTGATTCTGAAGCATAGACTAGAATCAGGTTCGATTCCGAGCAGGGTCGAACCATTGATCCCAAAAGTGGTAGCCACGGATTCCCTACAGCAGGGGTGACGAACCTATTTGCTATCGCGGGCCACTTTGTCACTTAGCAATGAGCAAGCGGGCCGCATAACTTTTTTTCATAGACCTATTACGAAACCTGTTAAAAACGAAAAAAATGTACATCAGCAGTAACAAACAACCGAAAGTAATATCATAAAAATCCATCTACTATCTATCGTTCCTTCGCTGAGGACATCGAAATAAACTGCTAATCAAATATTGATTGAAAAACAGAATAACAAATACCTTAAAAAAAGCTGTAAAATTTGCATATGGCACTATAAGCTCGCTAATTCATTAATGCAAACTTACATTGTATTTAATAGCATATTTATCATCCTATTACGAGAAAGCGATCAAAGCGCTATAACGAAATCGCTTTGGAGTTGCCGACCATTTGCCTACCGCACCACGATGGAGGAATCTTTTTTAAGATGGAGGAATTTTCTTTAAGTGCCTTTCCCAACGGCACAACAAGCAGGAGCGTATTTAGGGATGAAAGAACAGGCTCGGCCTTTCAGTAAAAAAGAACAAAACTGATGGTGCCATCAAGTGACTGAAATGTGCTGGACTCTTTTGATGGTTGCTGTAGCTTATGACCAGGGGCGGATTCATGGGGATAGGATGAAAGGTAACGCATCCTCCCACCAGCCATTTTCAAAAATGTTTTTGATGTACACAATTTTTTCATGCAAGCCTGGACAAGGTCAATGGGCACTAAAGCTGAAGTCGTGTTGTGATGTCATAAAGACATTGTTCTCAACGGCTATGGCTGGACAAGACAACGTTTCAGCGCAGAAGGCATTCTTGGAAGAGAACGGTTGCAACGCATGCAGATATTCCGCTTGCGATGTCATAATTTTGAGCCAAACCGGCCAGTTGGCGTAGTGGTTAAACACATCGCTATTGGCGCGGGAGGTTTTGGGTTCGATTTTTGGGCCGATACCTGCCGTTAGCTCAGTTGTTGAGCGCACTGGTTATCGGTGCGGGAGGCCTGGGGTTCGATTCCCGGGATGGTCAAATCGGCACAGTGTCGCCAAAGGCTCGCCACCGCTGCGACGTTTCTGTGTTACCCAAGCGCTAAGAGATGGGCCCCAGTGACGTTCGCAGGGGTCGGGAGTCAGCACTCCCCTTCCCCCTTGACAATTGCAGAAAAAATGAAACCTTTCTTTTTTAAAACGAACCGACTTTTCTTCACGCGGAGCTCGCCGAAATTGCTATCATGTTTTTATCCCAAACAACACCATCCCCCACAAAACATTTTAGCGTAAACCATTCCCTCACAAGTACAATGATCATCTCTCCTTACGTCTGCGTGAAAAGTTGTACCATCCCCCATAAGTGTTTTTACAACACGAGCACTGATTACGATGCAATGCTACAATACCGGTACCCGGAAGTCCAACTTTTCTGTTGTGTTTTGCTTGAAGTGCATTTTTGTTATTAATGTTGCTATGAAGTAGGAGTTAAGAAGTAGGAGTTTTCTTAAATGCGGTGTATCTGCAGTAACAATGGGTTCACCGCTTGGTCCAGCGTTAGTAAATATTTTTGTCGGCTACCAAGAAGTGAAGTTATTTAGCAACACCAACCAACCGTTAGCCCATTTTCGCTACGTTGATGACACTTTTGCTGCCTTTAACAATGAAGACGACTGCAACAACTTCTTTACTCATCTTAACTCTCTCCACCCCTCCCTACGCTTTACCCAGGAAAAAGAATCTAACTCTTCCCTTTCCTTTTTGGACGTCTTGGTAGAAAGGCAAAATTCTGATTTTGTAGCTTCAGTATATAGGAAACCGACTTTTACAATCCAGTACCTGCGCTGGAATTCCTTTAGCCCCACCAAGCGGAAAACCAATCTGATCTCCACTCTGGTACACAGAGCTTTTATGATCTGCTCGAAAAGCAAGCTGGAGCCGGAATTAAACAAAATTCGATCAATCTTGACCAGTAACGGCTACCCTGAAGACGTAATCACATCGACTTTTCAACGCAAGCTCAAGCAACTTAATGCCAAACTGATCCACTCAGCAGACAAGTGCCCGGTATACCTGCATGTCCCATGGCTAGGGAACGTTTCGACGAGGTTCGAAAAACAAATCAACTCTGCAGTCAAACGCTGCTACTTCGCCGTCGAACCACGTGTTGTTTTTACAACCTGACAGCTCTTGCCACCAACGAAGAAAGACGTGTTGCCTTCCCATCACTGCAGCAATCATGTTTACATATTTGTGTGCCACTGTGATAGTCGGTACGTTGGTCGCACGTCTCAACGTCTTCAAGAGCGTATCAAAGAACACATCCCTAAATTCACCATTTCAACCAGCCGGAAAAGCTTTCCTCATCGGTGTAAAGCCAACAATTCTCCTCGGCAATTTCATGAGTCTGCTATTGGTCAACATCTTCTTGATAACCCTGTATGTGCTTCTCATTACAATGACGACAAATTTTCAATTCTAGTTCGAGGTCGTTCTCTCTTTCATCTTTCCGCTCTAGAAGCTACTTTTATTAAATCTCTCAAACCTATCCTCTGCAAACAAAAAGATTTCGTTTATTATTTGAAACTATCTTAACCCTTTGACTCTCTAGCCAATCAGAGCTTTTTTGTCTGATTTCTATTGGTTACTTCTAACCAACCAACCATACCTCTCTATTTCTAACCAATCAGAACTCTTTCTTTCCCTTTTTAAATCAGTTTGGTTCACTTATTCTTCATTCTGACGATTTCCCCTGAAGAGTGTCAGATGAAAAGCTTTGGGAAAAATGAATCTTCTACTTCAAGCCATCTTTAATAATACTGCCAAAGACGACCATAGATCAACGAAAGATTTGAAGAGGCCTGGGGGCGAAACGAGAGGAGAGACAACATTGTTTTTTCGTACCGTTAGCTGACTATCTCAGGAGCTAGAGTTCTTCGTTTCCCATAGACACCCCCATTGTGTGTTTGAAAGCATCTGATATCGACGCTGTGATTTGGCAAAAAAATGCTGTGATAATATCGACGCTGTTTTTGACTTTAATCGGATGATCACGGATTCCTCTCGCGCATAATTTATTTTAGTTTAAAAACGTCTTGGTAGGGAGGGCAGTTTTTTCTTATGCTCCAATATTCTCACTTTTCAAATTTCAAGTGAGAAACCGCCCCCTTCATAATGAGTGTGCCGTATATTGACTGTTTGCAACAAGGTTTAGCCTATATGCGCTGTTTATATTAATGTTGGTTCTTGAAAAAAGTTTTTTTGGAGAGAAGGAATTGCTTGTGTTACCCCCTGGGTGCACCCTCTTTGTGACGTTGCGACAGCCAGCCAGTCTATACTTTAGTCAATTAACCTTCCTATGGCCCAAAAATGATTTCAACTAAAATTTTTTTAGAAAATTTTAAACCACGGCCTGACAGCTTGAGTTTCTGTGAAACCTTTTTTCTCCTTAAATGAAACGCAAAGCATTAAGCAAAAGTGTGAATGAAATATCTTTGTTGTTTTCTTAGTTATGGCATTATATAGCTTAATCATGGTTAACTGCAATTTAGGCTGGAAACATTACAATACGATGCACTTTAATACTTCTAAACTACTGTAATTGTAATGTAGTATCTTTACGTCATCACGATGTGACGTCACTGAAACCCCCCATTGAAAAATCCTGCGTACGCCACTGCCTTCGAGTGTTGAACAGACGGCTGGAAGCTAGTGGTTGATGAATATACTAGTACAGTGCTGCTTGTGACGGCTGCAAGTCGCTATCGCTGCAGCGTCCTACGTTTGCAGCTGTGTTTCCTATAATGGGTGCAAGGTTGCGCAAATCGCTTCAGCGTAACACACAAGTACAAAGAAAACGAATGAAAGAATCGGATCATGCACCGCGAACCTGCACAAACCGCCATGTCTGCAAATTTAGCTGGAGCACTCGACCTGACGTTAGTCAAGATTTTTGAAACGACTTGAAGCTGAATTAAACTGCCGAAAAAAAAAAAACTTCACTGAAACATCACCAAATTGTAGGCCTGGTAATATTTCAAACAATTTTACATGATTACATCCTGTTTTAATACTTCTGTCTTGAGGAAACTTTAAATAATGCTTTATCCAGCCTACTGTGTAGCGCAGGGGTTGGGAACCGGCAAAGCATAGTGGGCCACACCGACAGCATGATGTTTTAAGCGGTCCTTATTTACTTTAAATTCGCAAATTATGTCTTAAAATACACAATATTACGTCGCAAATAATGTAAACGTTCATGCTGAATTGTTTTTTGCCGTAAAATCAGATTTTGCGCGGTTTTACAGTAGGCCTATATCACAAATATAGCATTTAGTTGAATGTGAAACAGTTTTTAAGAAATCTTAATGTTTTCTAATTCTACCGGTGTGTTGTAGCCTACACTTTTGTATTTTATTTTATCACGAGAAAGCGATCAATGCGCTACACGAGCTCGCTTAGGAGTTGCCGGCCATCTATCTACCATACCAAGATGGGGGAATCCCGCTAAGTGCCTCTCCCAACGACACAACAAGTAAACTTACCGGCTTGTTCTCCACACTGTCCCTTAAATGCTGAGCGTCAGGCAGGGAAGCTGTGAATACCAATTTTAAAGTCATTGGTTTGACCCGACTCGGAATCAAACCCAAGTGAACAGTTCCCAAGGCGGACGCTCTTGCCACTCGGCCATCTGAGCAGTTAAACTTAACAAAGTTCTGACGCGGACCACAATCAAAACTAGTGTAACAGGTTCCACACCGCTGGTGTAACAGCTGCATAACCACACGCTTCGTTTCATTTTGGAGTGCGCGTCCTTCCGTTTTGATCTAGAACAGTGGTTCTTAACCTTTTGTTCCCCAGAGCCCCTTTTCTGTGGTTTCCTTAGTCTGCCGCCCACATGTCCTATTTTCCACCAAAAAATCAATGAAGCACAAAAAAGGGTAAACACATCCGCAGATGTCCTACTTTCCACTAAAAAACAGTGAAGAGCAGAAAGAAAGGTCACAACGTCCGCAGAAGTCCCTACTTTTCTTTTCCAGCCCCGGGCTAGCAGGCATATACAGCAGAAATCTTTTACACCTCCTGAATGTAACGCTCCCCATAGCCCACCCTGAGTATTTCCGCCCCTCTAAAAATTAGCAGCGCCCACTAGAAGGAGGTAGCGCCCAAGTTAAGAACCACTGGTCTAGAGAATACTGACCTTTTTGTTTTTTTTAATATTAAAAAAAACTAATCGTTAGAAGCATGCTAGCGCATTCTACCAAGAAATGTGTGCGCCTTTTTTTTGAACTAAGTTTAGCATCGCATAGTCTGTTAATGTGTTGGCCAGTGGTCTTCAACCTGGGGTCTACGGACTCCCAGGTGGTCTGCAAATGATCTTAAGAGGGCCGTAAGGGCTAAAGGGTCTGTAAGGGGTCCGCAGTACCGGTGTTTATTAATCATTAATGTAGCCTACTTTAAAAAATAATCTTTTTGTGAACAATATAAAGATAAACCATTTTTTAGCTCCTCACCGATATTTTCAGTAAAAAACAGGACATCTGAGGACGTGAAACATTTGAGAACATGACATCTGAGGACATTGTGGGTAGGGTGGCCGAGTGTTTCGGAGTGTCGTTTTTACGACGGCCACGATCGCAAGTTTGATCTCGTTGTTGCGTCTTTGGATAAGATGCTTCACGATAGTTATCTCTGCTTGGTGGAATCTAACAAGCAGCAAATCGAAGAAGTCAGAAACAAAATTCAAGATGTAAACTCGGAAACAAGGGCAACTTCTAAGCGAGTCTGGATTCGTGCAATGCATAGCACCTCCGTCGCGCTCTCGTAGCAGGAGGATAAAAATGAAGAAACCAATCAATCAGTAAAAGACCCTCTTATGCTTTTCTTCTGATTTTGGGCGGAAAATTGGACGTCTGCAGACGTGTCGACGTGATGACCTTTTTTTTGCTCCTCACCAGAGGTGTGCAACGGAGCCGGATCCGTATTTTAAAAACCGGATAATCCGGCCACTTCGTATTCGGATCCGGATCGGGATTGTGATTTTTTGCTTTTTCCGGATCAGGATCCGGATTCAATTTTGGATGATAACCAACGATTTTAATAAGTTACTGGTGGCCTACTGAGTATACCGGTCCAGGCTATGTAATTTGTATATAATGCCAATACAAGATTTGGATTCGCGAAGTCGGATTCTGTTTCCTGAATTGTTTAAAATTCGAAGCCGGATTCGGATTCTAACACTTCGGATTCAGATTGGGATTCGGATTGAAATTTTGAGACTCCGGACACCTCTGCTTTTTACTTGATTTTGGGCGGAAAATTGGAATCGTGTTTATTTGCGTTGATTTGTGTGCAGTCCGCAACAACACATTGCTTAACTTAGGGGTACGCGACCTGAAAAAGGTTGAAAACCACTGGTGTAGACAAACCGTTCGGTTAGTGTAGGGGTAAAACACATCGTTACAAGCACGGTATCCGGGAGTTTTTGGATTCGATTCCCGGGCCGGTCAAATCGGACACAGTATCGCCAACGGTTTGCTATCCTTGCGACGTTTCTGCAAAGACGTTCAGCATTAAGTGTTTGGTGTTGTGGAAAATAAGGCAACAAAGTAAATGCATTTGCTTATTTCTGTGCGAAAGCCGCACTGGCAGTGAGAGAGTCCCGGAAAAGGCTAGAATGTGCTTGTAAACTCTTTTAAAATAATACACAAAGCATGTAGCTTACTCATATACTTTGAAAAAGCACAGTCGCGTTCTCTAAAAAGATTTTTCAAAGTCGTTTTCTTTAAAAAAGGCTTCTCAAGGGGCGTACTAATATCTTTATTTTACTGATATACTTAGTTTTTTCAAATAAGACATAAGTTTGAAATTTTTTGAGCTCATTCTTGAAATTATTGAAAATATCTGGCAACTCTGCACACTGAATGAGTTCGACGTCACTGCTTGATTGCTCTGTCCTCTGCAATCTGAACTCCGTAGAATGAATTTTCTACCATAGACTTTATATGGTTCTACTAAGCCAACCAGCGCCTTAGTACACTGCTACTAAGCAGTACGGGTACATTGACCAGTGCAAAGGAAGTACCAGTACTGTACTAGTACACCAAAAGCCCAGGCATGATAAATTCAGTCCATCTAGAACAGGTGCAGTGATTTCCCACTATTAACCGTAAATAAGTAGTTTTGAGTGTAGGAGGGCAGAGGCTCTCAAAAACTTTTAGATGATTGAGCCGCATGCTGTTACAGCAGATGATTTACTTCAAAGATTTGAGACGTGACTTAAAAATACCTGTTCCCGCCTAGGTTATTTTTTTCAAAATTTGACTTTGGTCAATTGACCCAAAGCCAAATGTCTAGGCTACAAAAATTTTGGTCATTTTAATTTTTTTCGGTCATGTTTGAAGTAACAGGTAGTAATAGCAGTCATTTATTGTCAAGCATCAACAGATATATAACAAAACATACAAATTATACACCATATTGCACGACGAGAAGGAACGAAAGACCATGAAAATGTCGCCAGAGAGGGGTCGCCGAGTCAGTTCCTCCTAAAAAAAAGTATATACCGGTGTATAAATCTGATAAATCCGAGCAATTCAGCAAAATTTTGTAAGTTCAAAGTTGGTAAGTGATTATTAGCTGGGACTGAATATTTTTCATCCGGACAGCAGTATACAAAGATTTTAAGATGCTTCAAGACGTTGAACAAAATGTACATTTACTCCTTTGTATCAGTAACACAAATATAAACTACTTTGATCAGTTTGATGTCTGTTAAACCTGACAGCTGACACCGTGGATCTGTGACACCGTTAGTTCGTTTGTAATTGTTGCTTGCATATTGGCAAGATATTTACTTCAGTCAATTGATCGAAATGGCTGTAATTTTTTCAATTTTTACCAATTTGATTTGGACTATGACTGCAATTTTACCGAAAAAAAAAAACAAAAAACAAACCTAGGTTCCCGTCTGCCGCTGTAAACTGGTAGAGTGTATAAACCATCCATTGTACAGTGGTATGTGCAGTACTCGAGTTGAGGGGGGATGGGGGGATGCCAACCCCCCAGAAAACAACACCATCCCCCATGAAACATTCTAGCGTAAATCATTCCCTTACAAGTATAATGACCATCCCTCCTAATGTTTGCGTGAAAAGTTTTAGTGTACCACCTTCCCATAAGCATTCTTACAACTCGAGCACTGGATATGTGGCTTAAAAATATAGAGCCTTGGAGGCCATAGGTGCTTATATTTGCCTACAATACGGTATGATTAGTAGCCTAGCCTATTCGTGTTGAGTTTCTAAGTATGATTTCTGATCTATGAAGTATACGGTAAATGTGCTGCTGTTATGGTACCAGTACTGATAGGTTGGTGTATAGCAATGCTGGCCCTAAGAATCGAGTATTGTAAATTAACTTTTTGTTACCGTACTTGTGAATTTTAAATTAAAAAAAAAATATGCAGCTATTGGATTTAATGAATAAAATTTAGTACAATATACCAGTAAGCTATATACCGGTAATGGGTTGTTCTCATGCTAAGGGTAGGCCGAGATCTAAAGATAAGAAGCATCGACACTATGATACACAAAAGCATAGAAGAGCTTCATCTAGTTATTCTCATCCCAGTAAGTTATAGTTTTTGATAGAATGGTGTGTTGTGATGTACTTCAAAGATTTGGTATATACCGGTATATATTGGTGCCTATTGTGTACATCCATAAACCAGTACACTGCATCCTTTTTTGAAATTTTTATCTAGGCATTATAGGTTTGACCACTGTTTCTTCCAAGGTGCAGAATGTAAAAAAATGAAAAATTTTGGCAAAATTTTCCAATTTTTTAAATTTAGAGACTCAAATGGTAATTTTTGGTCAAATTTGGGATGAAACTGTTACAGCATTGTGCATTGATTGCTTTCTTGTGATAGGAGGATGAATATTATATGCAACTGAATACAAAAATACGGAAGTGTTCAATATTTTGGTGTAAAACCAAAGTTATGTACTCTGGCAACTCAGCTTTGAAACAAAAATTAAATCAAACTTTCTTTAAACCCCCTAAATCTTTGGTCAAATTTTTTATTAAAATTTGTATTTAATTAAAAATTAATTATTGGGGTTACCAGTCACAGAATCAGCTAATATATGACATGCAAAAATGAATTCACCTCAACCAACATGAGGTGCAACGCCTTAGCTTATTTTTAGTGATGCATTATTAGTATTGTCAAGGCATTATAAGGAGTATAATTATGCAGCTTGCTAGAAAAAATGATTTCAGTACCGGTAGGAAGGAATTTACTAAACATTGCTTTTATTATGTGTAAGCTGTGTAATCCCTTCTTGTTCCACTTGTAGACAAGTTAGGATTTTCTGCTTGTGTAGCAAACATACTTTTGGTGTTATTTTTGATGTTATTTGTTTTTGTTGCAAATAGTATAAAATTAAATAATTATGCTTAGTGAAAGGATGTCGACTAATGACTGGCCTCTTGTTTGTTAAAGTCTTCAGTGATGGTCTACGTGAATTGTGAAGAATTGAATGTAATTTTTCACTAATCTTGCCTACTACAAATTACATATTTTTTTGAAGAAACCACTTTTATTTATAACTCTTTTCTGTTTGTAAAAGCGACATTGGTAAAAACACAATGAATTCTGCTACAAATTATATTAAACATAAACTTTTGTGAGGTATTTTCTAATTTTAGCATTAAGGATTGTCTGCAGGGTCCGTAGTATTTTTTTACCTGAACTCAGTGTTGCAAAATGTTGATATTAGATTACAATATTTTTTACCTTCTGTTCATAGAATGCACTGGAATCAGCAGTTTTTTTAAACTGGTGTTGCATATTGTTTTTGCTTGTTTTATGGCTCACCTCAATATTTCTTTTTCGATTTTTTGCCTCGTTTGTTTTTTTTTCTCGGTTGGAGTAGAGCTATTGCCTCTTGCTTATGGTTATTTTTAAATTTTAAAATATGTAGTCCGTACTTGAACATTGAGTTGTCTCCATTTCATTCCAAAACATCATGACTTATAAATATGAAAATTGTGTTTTGTTGTACCTAAAATGATATATTTTCAGGAACTTCTCAATTGACACATTTCCTGCCTTCCACATCACCATCAATGCATGGGCGACGTGGACATATGCAACGGCCCGCTATGGGCCACCCCCCACCAATGATGGGGATGTCCTTGCAACATCTTTCACCACAAATGAGTCATCAGATGGGAGGAATGATGGGGGGAGTGCCAATGATGCCGGCAATGCAGCCTCAATACCCGATGCTTATGTATGACCAAGGCTATCAGCATCAACAACAGGCTGCTCCTGGTTATCCTCAACAGAATGTTGGAGCAGCTTCTGCCCCTTACCAAATGGATTTTATGAATAAAGCTAATCGACCTTATATTGAAGTTCGCCAAGATGAAAAAATAACTGCTGTTGTTGCTATTTTTAATTATGCGGCAAGATCACCCGAAGAGATAACATTTGAAGTTGGTAAGTTTATTGATTTATTTTCTACTGATCAAAATCTGCCAATAGCCATTGTTTCAATTTTTTTGCTTTTTCTTTAATCATGTGTTATGACCCAATTGACCCTTCGGATGAATCACGGAAACAAGTGTGGTTGGTCTCATAACAATCAATTTGCTGAAATGCATGATATTATCTTCGCGCACTTTTGTGTTAAATGCATTTTTGAGAAATAAAAATTGATAGCTTCTTCAAAAAATAAAATCGTCATTATGCTCGCACTCTTGCGGTAATATATCGTAGCATTCAACGAGTGGCAAACCCATCTATGTGGCTGAGTGTCTGGGCATTACAACTATGCAGAAAATTTGCTGAGGTGGCGAGTCGTTGGCGACACTGCGCCAATTTGACCGGCACTGAAATCAAACCTTTGACCTCCCTCACCGTTAGTGGTTTCTTTGCGCCAACTGGCCGGGTATTAGCTGCTTATGCTACAAAAAACTTTGTTTAACGTTAATTTTGTGCACTTACATAACAAAAGACATTATGGTTGTCACGAGTGCGACGAATTGAGGCTGAGCTAATGAGGCCTAGTCTGCAGAAAAAGTAATATTAGTATGCAGAAAAAGCAATATCGTTTTAGTCTTCATTTTGCTATCTTTTTTTTATCATACAGTGTGGTTAATCATTGGGACTGACCCGGTGGTTGGCTAAATGGCTCACTGTACAAGGTGAAAGTAGATAATTATGTTCGATGGTTATTTGCTTTGCAAAAAAGCATTTGTGAGTCTTGCAGTTAGCACTCGAAGCACAAGTTGGAAAGCGTAAAGAATCACAGGTCTAACGCAACCCTTGTAATATCCTAGACCTAAGAGCAAACCTTGTTGAGAAAGGAAGGACTGTGCCCGAAATTCCGGACTTACACGCAATAGCGCTTATTATTATAATCAGCGTAGTGCTGTCCAAGTTTCACCGATTTTAGATCTGTTTTATATTTACTTGCTTTTCTGGGCCCGCTTATCGTTGAGCGGTCGCGGGGCAGCTGCTTTAGTTGAAGCCTCCAAGCATCTCGATCCTTTGCGACAAACGGTAAATGCTCTGGTGAGATGCCGGACCAACTAAGATCTTCAACGTAATTTCGCCATCGGGTTCTGGGACGAGTTCCGTTTTATATGTCTGTTTCAAATGTTATAAGTTAGCCGAACATGCACTGCTGATAAAAATAGCTGTATGTACCTTTTAGGACGTTAAATTAAGATGATGGTTTTCTTTTTCTCTCGTTCAGCATATTTTTTTTCAGGAGAATTATTGGAAGTGATAGGTGAAAAGGATTGGGCTTGGTGTAAGGCAAGATTAGTATCAGATCGAGAGCTTGTCGGGTTCATACCATCGTCGCACATTGCCGAGGTTGAATCGTTGGAATCAAAGCCGTAAGTAGTTAAAGCAGTGGTTATCTATCTTTCTGGTGTAGCGGAGCCCCAACAAAACAGTCCAGAGACTCGAGGAGCTCATGTGCATTACATTAACTTGCTAATTTACTTGAACCCTGCTGTAAATTGTAAACTTGCGGAGCCCCGATTGAAAATGACTGAGTTACAGTGATTCACAAGGTTAGCATAGTGTATACATGTGTGGGCTTAGTGGCAATCAGCCCCAATATCCGACATGGCGATGCTACAATGAGAGTCATTGCTTTTGTTGACTACGTTATTTTCAGTTGTTCAATATCCATTTTGAGAAAGAGCAGCTCATGCTATTTGATATCGTACCCATTTATTTCTTTACGTTTTTGTCGAAAGCGGACTGAACGTGTTTTTGATTTTTGATGGAAAGTGGCACAGAAATGTATTCTTCATTTGAATTGACTTACCAAATTTATATTACGCAGTTGGTTTTTTCAAATCTCCAGTCGAGCTGATGCAGAGCGAGTCCTTCTCGCGTCAAAAAACCGAAACGGGTCTTTCATGATTCGTCCTTCCACAGGATCGGGAGCACGCTTCTGTTTATCAGGTGCGGAGTCACCAATTTTAAAGTAAATTGATATAGAATGGGAACCATGAACATGAACTGATGTGTAGAAATTTGGTGTACCAAGTCTAATTTTTGGTGTGTTTCAATGTACCAGCAGCTCTGTAAGAATGATGGAGAAGTAATTTCATTGATTTTTGGTGTTTTGTTTTTTTACGATGAACCAGTGCATTTTTCTGACTCACCACATCTAGTTGATCAATGTATATTTTTTTACGTATGCTCGTATTTCTTTCATTGTGTTGAACGCGACAAGTTAGCTGAGAATGCTATTTTTGCGTCTTGTGCAAGGTTCACAGTTCAACTCTTGTTTTTCAACTACAGGTCTAGAATTTGAACAGATGTACTAAATTTTGCTTCATTACTGTTTCATTCACGGTTTTATGGTCAGTTTCGTACGTTCAGAATAGTTTGTTTGTAAAGCTACAGATAAATGAAAGTGTAGTTCATAGAAAAAGTGAATTATATTTTATCAACTATTCTTGTTTTAAATGAAAGAAATAATTAGCCGTAGAGCGGGACCAGGAAGGACATTGCTTTTCTAGTTATTTAGAAATAATTAGCTCGAAATTTGAAGTGCATTATCGTAAAATTTATTTCAGTTCGAGATGAAGGCAAAGTGAGACACTTTCTAATTCGCGGCAATGAAGGTGAAGGCTTCTATATCACTCAAAAGCTCGTATTTCCTACCGTAGAGAAGTTAGTTAACTTTTATATGAAAAAGGTAGCACCTCCTGTTCCATCGTTGGTTGCACCTGCCATTCGAGTAAGTGAAAGAAGATTAAGCAACTAGCTCAAGACCAGAATAATAGTGTTTTTGTAAAACCATAGTGAACTTAGTGCAAGAAAAAGGTCGTTCTATTTTAGATCCTGATGAGGGCATAATGGAAAGCCAAAAACGTTAGAGTTAGCAATTTGAAGTGCATGTTAGTTTGAACAAAAAAGTTTTGATAATTTAACCTAAATGATAAGTGCAGATACTGTCCGGTTGGGGCAGTTTTTGAAACATTGCTTTCTTTGAGGGAGGTTTGGGGTTTGAGGGATGTTTGGGGTTCTGTTTCCGGGCCGATCAAATCGGGCGCAGTGTCGCCACCGCTGCGGCATATTTTCAGAGCTGTATTAAGTGCTAAACCGCTGAGATGGATCCCGCCGCTCGCTACACACTTCTGCGAAATACCGCGAGTAAAATAAAGTTTTGATTTTTTTTAATATGTTTTGACGCAGGTATATGTGCAGCAATTTCAAAGTTTCGTAAAGGCCTGAAAAGTTGCGGAATTCTACCTGTAAAATAGGAGAAACTGTGTTTAGATAAAATCATGCCCAATTTTAAGGCTTATCATTTGCGCGATTAAAACACCACGGTATGGCTCGCAGCAGTCCTAGGGAGTAAATATGCTTTCTTAGATATTGTGAAATTTCACGCTGGAAAAACAATTTCGATGCAATTTTTTTAACTTTTTAATTCTGGTTGATTAGTTGAAAAAACACGTTTTAAGAAATTTCGCAAACGATGTACTCTATATTTTTTGTTGTTCATTAATATAATTAATATTGGCTATATACCGTTACTTTGATACTAATTGTGTACTCGCGCAAGTAGAGATGTTCCGATGTTGGTGAGCATCGGAAACTTGTCAAACAAGAAAACTGTTCGGAACAAACAACAGATCTGCCTCTTAGTTTGACAACATAATAACTATAGTGTTGATATACAGGATCAGCTATACGTAGCTTTGTAAATGGACAGGATTAATGCAAAGAAAACCTGGGCTATATGCTTACTTAAAGCCGACCATGTGTAATGGCGCAGACAGAGTCTAGAGTCAAGCTTCTTCGAATTTGTACACTCTTTCGGTTTCTACTTAGAAGCTTGAACACGCCTTCACACATAGCGTTCTCAATCGATACCCGTTAATAGATTGATGCATTAAAGCTTATGCGGGTACACTCCCGAAAAAGACCTATAAGATACTGCGTTCTCTGAACAGGTCTAGGGTGCCTTTTCTAGAAAAAAAGGGACTTTCGGCACATCACAATACTTTGACTTTTGGTCCACCCATGCTACATTCTGGGGAGTACTATGCTATCGGTTGAAAGCACTGTTCTAAAAATTTGCACCGGTTAGCCCAGTTGTTAAGTGCATTGCTGTTGTTGCAGAAGGTCTTGAGTTCGATTCCCGGGCCGGTCAAATCGGATACAGTATTGCCAACGGCTTGCCAGTGCTGCGACGTTCTTTCGGAGATGGTGTTGTCCACGCGTTGAGCCGCGGAAATGGGCGCCGCATCTCGCAACGTGCCTCGGCGTGATACCACTGGTATAATGAAGATTTTTTGGTGTGTGGTTTTAAACAGAGTAATACGTTATTTAAATAATTAATAACAGAGTTTTGAATTCCTTAGGTGGAGGCGCCACAGACGATTGGTTTGTCGCACGAAATGGCAGACAAATGGGAAATTCACAGGTCTATGGTCAGGTTGAAAAAGAAGCTTGGAAGCGGTAATTTCGGAGAAGTATACGAAGGAATTTGGAATAACACCACAAGAGTTGCGGTGAAAACACTAAAACAAGGTTATTACTGTAGTTGTTTTATTTGTTGCTGCATAACGGGTTCAGAATTTTTTTTACACTCTCATGATACGCTAAAGCAATTAGCATTTTTGTTGATAATTTAGGTCAACGAGGTTGCGATGCAGGTAGCCCATGACCTTTTCATTGCGCTATGACAAGACAAATACTTTGTTAACTTTTTCGTGGCACTGAGGCTGAGTTTGTTTGCTGGTAGTATTTTTTTATGACATTTTGTATTTGCGTTAGTGCAGATATGGTTTTTTGTTTTTCCGCAGCCTCTCTCCGAAAAGACTTTGCACCTTTAATTAATTTAATCATATTTCACTCTTGTATTTTATTATCGTTTAATGTTTTGTTTAATGACTAGGTAATCTTGAGACGGAAGAATTCTTAAAAGAAGCGGAAAACATGAAAAAGCTTATTCATCCGAAAGTGGTTCAGCTGTTTGGCGTATGTACAAAAGACGATCCATTTTATATCATAACAGAACTGATGGCATTTGGCGATTTATTGAATTATCTTCGCAAAGGTGAAGAATCTTTATTATTTTATGAAATTTAATTTCTAGCTGTGGCTCTTCACATGGAGCAATCTCACCTTCTATGGCTACGTGGTTGACTTATTTATTTTTTTTTAAATTGTTTTCATAGGACGCGTATTTGTACACGCTGAAGAATAGTGAGTGCCATAAAAAGAAAAAAAGGAAAAGAAATAAATTAGCCATAGTCCATAAACGCAAAACTCTGGAATAATTTCTTGAAAATTTCAATCGTGCTGCAGCCGCTCAAATTTTGAAGGAATTCGAGGAGTTCGTAAACTTGTGGATGAAGAGTGTGAATTTTTAAGTGTTGCATTGCCATAGTGATATTCCATGTCACCATTCGAGTTTTGGGTTGCGAAACTGTTCACTGAAATTTGAATTATTTAAGTCGCTAAGATTTTGCACACCGCAAAAAATGCTCCACCTTTTTTAAAGTTTCCTGTTTTGTGGAGTTGGATGTTACAAAATAGACAGTGAAACTGAAATTTGAACTGTAATTGTGGAAGACTGTGCAGTGATGTAAGCTGGCGCTCTCCGAGTCATCAGCTTTTTGGAATGCCTAATTTAATCGGCTCTAGCCTTAATCGAACTCGTCTCTAGGATCTGTGACTTGCCCGCGATCCCGCCAGTTCATGACACTGACAAAGCATTGCTTATGCAGCTCATTGCTTTCTCACAAGTAGACAGCATTGGTCATAGCGGTTTGTTTTAGGTAAGAAAGAGATGCACTGTTGTGTTTGTAATTTAGGAAAAGGTGCAAAACTTGCCGTTCCATCATTGATTGACATGTGCGCTCAAGTCGCTGAAGGAATGAAGTTCTTGGAGTCGAAAAAGTTCGTCCATCGAGATTTGGCAGCTCGTAATATATTGGTAGGAGAAGAAAATAATTGCAAAGTTGCTGATTTTGGATTTGCTCGGCTGACCCAGGTGCGAAGGACAGCTACATAATTATTAGCAGCTTTAAAAATTCTCAAAATTTCTCAGATTTATAGTGATGGCTTTTGCATTATCGTCAGTTGTAAAATATTATCAGTTTGTGAATTTTTAAAAATTTGTTCATTTTAAAATTGTTGTGTTCATCATACTGTATCACTAAAACTTCCGTTTGAAATGTTAACCCTATGACAGCCTGTTCTGTATTTAACTATTTAGACGTTTATATATTCCATTGTGTGTTTTAGGAAGACTTGTACGTAGCTACATTAAAAAATATAAAACTTCCGGTTAAGTGGACTGCCCCGGAAGCGTTGAAGCTAAAAGAGTTTACCAATAAGTCGGACGTGTGGTCGTTTGGAATTCTTTGCTACGAAGTTATCGAAAAAGGACAATCTCCTTACCCGGGTAATTTATGACAATTTGATCAGTGAGGCGTTGTGTCAGTGTAGGGTTGATGTACGAATGTAAATGAATGCGAGTCCGGATCAAAGGATTTTTAAGAGCTTATAAGCGCCTGGGCAACAAAAATTTAAGGAAACAAAAACAGGTTTAATGCGTCTGGTTTGCCCGGTCCGGAAAGCGAACCCACACTTTCTGTTCCGATAGCATTGTCTTTATCACTACGCCAACCGGTTGGTTTGCCTCTCCCATCCTATCCACGATATTTAATATTTCTTGTGCGTTAGACGCAGAGATGGAACCGGTCAGGATTTTCCGACCCGACCGGTAAAATTCAAAATCTACGCCGGTTGACCGGTCCGTCACTGACCGGCCCGGTCGACCGTTTTTTTATTGGAGGTTCAGTGTAAAATAAACCTAATGACTAGTGCGAATTTTGGTGACAAAAGTTACATTTTTTTGCTCTGATTGCAAAAGCTCTAATTAACTTAAAAAGCGTGAAAACAAAATTTCACATGTCTGTCAGTATTTAAGAAGTTATAAAGTTACGAAAAGTTACATTTCGTGTTTTGCGGATACTTTTATTTTTTAGGCAAGAATGTTTTTGTGCTATTTTTTGCCCAACTTTCCAACTTTTGTACCATTTATTGCTTTAACTGAAATAGATTTACTACCTGCATCCCGCATCAAAGTGTTTATGTGCTAAATAAAAAGCCCAGAAAGTTCTATACCTTTCAATAATGGATAAGCATCAGGGTTGCTGAAATGATTTTTAGGCCACAGGCTAAAAAATTGAATAGATATAAACAAAAAGCATTTTTAAAAACGGTGGTCGGCAACCTTTTTCTAACGCGGTCCAGATCACTCTTGCAATAGCTATTGAAGACTCACTACATTTAAAACCACGACTACCAAACAAATATAACTGTACAACGCGACTGGAAACTACAAATCGAAAAAGAGGTGCGTTGTTAAGCAGAGAAAATGCGAAGCGCTTTTTTCCTCCTCGCTCGCATCGATAGAACAATTGAAGCAAAGTGAGCATTGCATGACAGAGATACAGACTCACGGCATCCGTTTTTGTGCATGTTACTACGAGTTTTGCTTTTGTGGCCATGTACTGCCAAGAGAAAAAAAATTGGATTGTTTTACGCGCAAAACATGAAAGAGAAGGTTTTTATTATTATTTGTGTGGGCTTACATTTTATTTGCATCTAGCATGCTGCCCACAAAGACTTTGTAAAACCGAATAGCCCGCGGCCTACGAAAAATTGCTAAAACACGGCTCACAGGTTGCCGACCACTGCTTTTAAAGAATTAAGCAAATATTTAATAGGCACCTTTCAGGAAAAAAAATAGTCACTCACCCCCGGCGTAGGCCTCTTGACGTTTGCACCGGCTTTACCATTTTCAGGGATACGGGCTACAGTAGTAAGCAGTTTTTCCATGTTAAGGCTACTTGCTAAAGACGGTAACTTTTTAACCAAAAAATGTTAAGTGCTATAACATGGTATTACATATTATGCACACGCACCATAATTTGAGCACTTATTTAACTATTTTCTTGCTTTTAGGGTAAACCGCTGCTGCTTTTTTGTTGTCTGTAGTTCTTTATATAAAGTCACATTTTGGTAACATTCTTGCAAAAGCAAGGTCACATTTTCAAGTTTTTTAGGTCACAAAAAATCGCCCATACTAACGACAAACTGTAGTTTACTCTAACTTTGTCACTAAATGTATTGAGCACAAAATTCCATGTAATAAAAACAGTATTTGAATGAAAGGAAACTTCACCTGTTGATTTGTTTCACTTGGATAAATACGAAACTAGCATTATAACTTTATTTGATTTGACTTTGACATTACTTGAATAGTTAGCATTAATCGATAGTAGGTAAAACCTGTATATCATGAAGAGACCCTTAATTTTTTTTTAAACCTCCTTAAAGTCATTCTTTTTTTTGCAACCACTTTAACAAAAGCTACAACCAACCCGGGTTGTTACGTCACAACCCGACCGGGCCGCGCATATGGAAAGAAGCTAAAGCCTATAGGCTACGATGGAGCGGTACGGTAATGCAATGACATCACAATAGTATCACAATCCTGCCAAGAAAGCGAACGTCAACTACGTTAAAAAGTATGCAAGTCCCACTGAGTCACTGTTGAAAACAGACAACCAAGGTTTGTTTTAAGAAGGTGTGATTTGTTAATGCCGTTTTTGAAAAAACTGTTTCATTTAAAAATGCATATCGGTATGTATATTTTGGTTGGTGTTTAAGTGTATTTTAGTTGCTAGAAAGGAGAACTTTACCGGTGTTTTGACCAGCTTAGAAGTATTTTAGTTGCAAGAAAGGAGAATTTGACCGTTTTTTCAACCGCCTTGACCGGCCGGTCGAAGAATTTAAACCCGACCGGTTTACATCTCTCATTAGATGGCCCTTTTGTAAGCAAGCAGTGCCCAAAAAAAAGTTGCAAACACGTTGATGGGTAGCAAATCGAAATAATACAACTGAAGAAGCTATGCTGATGTGCTAATTCTGTGGTTCCCAATTCGTTTTAAAGCCCACACCCCTTCGGCAAGGAAAAGTCATTCTGGCACCCCTTGTACAAATTAAAATATAATAATCCCTGACTATATATTGCTAATAATAATAGGTGCAAAATCCACGCAAGTATTAATGAAAAAAATAGTTACCAGTACATGAACTAGGCCTACTGTAAAACAAAACTAGCAGAGAACTGGAGAAAAAGATGTAGGCGATACCATAACTACCGCTGTATAAATTGACTTACCAAAAAGGAATCTACACCCAACCTTGCCTCTAAGGTAAACTAAATCCAGATCAGGCTATCAAAGCCGGTTACTACTATGTTTTACTTGGTCAACTAGGCTTGCCGTATTCCCCTTATTCAAACAAAAAACAGTTGTTAAATCAACTACTCTCACATACCTGGCAATTACGCTTCTCTATCCTGTCCCAAACTACTCCCTAAATTTAGCCCAACTAGCAACTTACACATCACTCGCTCTCTTCCACACAGCAGAGAGAACCAACAATACCTTTCACCAGCAGTAAAATTGGCAAGTTCTTCACGCTCCCCCAGAAGTCTCTTCTCGCACCCCCAATTGGGAACCGCTGTGTTAATTAATCTATGATCTGCAATTATTAGACATATCCTTCTGGCCCGTGATTTTTAATCAAATCTTCATTGTACTCGCTGTATTACGCCGAAGCGTGTAACGAGTGGCGGAGTCCATCTCCGCGGCTTAGCGCCTGGACGACACAAAAGTACGCGAGCTCCGAAGAAACGTCGCAGCGGTGGCGAGCCGTTGGCGACGTACGGTGTCCGATTTGACCGGCCCGGGAATCGAACCCCAGACCTTCCACACCGATAGCGTGTGCTTAAGAATAGGGATGTGCCGAGTCGAGTCCGAGTACTCGGCCGAGTAATAAGGCATTACTCCGCCGAGTATTAAACCGTTATCATTTTGACCTTAATTTTGCTTTTTATCCGAATTTCAGTCGAAATTAGAACTTTTACGGACGTGATGACCTTTTGTTTTAGCTCTTCACCTAATTTTGGGTTCATATTTTTACGTCGTAGATACTCGGACTCGGCCGAGTAATGACGTGAATACTCGTTACTCGGCGAGTCCGAGTAATTTTCCTTGAGGCACATCCCTACTTAAGAACTGAGCTAGCCGGCTGGTCAGCCGGTGATTCATTATGCAAATCAAGAATGTTTACGATTTTCTTTTATTTAAATTGAAGCGTGTGTGTTTTTCAAGTTGAATGATTTTTAGGAATGGAAAATGCATCAATATATCCGCAGCTCTCTAAAGGTTATCGAATGCCCAAGTCCATCATGCCTCATTGCCCAGATAAACTCTACAGCATAATGCTTCAATGCTGGGACGGATCTCCTGCTAAAAGACCTTCTTTTAAAGTTCTTCATGAACGTTTAGATAATTATTATGAAGATTAGTTGAATCAACCTTTAAAAATTTATCACTTTAACCCAAGTTGTAACTAGTTTGGAATCTACATTGTATGTTTTAAATGCTTTATTGAATTGCAATAAATGAGTGTAATTAGAGTAAACTAATTGGAGGTTTTTCGTAAAACAAATTGTACGTTCGGCGTGTTATTGTTTGTTGGAAATGCAGCGTCAACTGGACGTTTGGACTGTAACTTAAAACTAACTTAAGCCCACAGTGAACTGTGCAGTTGTTGCACATGAAGTCTGTTTATTCAATGATACTAAAACCTATGAAACATGCATTTTACTTAAAAATACTATTTATTACCATTTAATGCACCTTTGGGTGGTTCACTCAAAATACAAAATGAGTTTTCATGCGTAAAGTGACGTAAGCCACTAAACCAGTGGTTCTCAAACTTGTCGGAAGTATCGAACCCAACAGGTGTCATGCAAGCATACATCGAACCCTTAATTATAACCAGGAGCGGATCCAGAAAATTTTAGAGGGGGATGCAGTTTTGAATTAGGCTGAATGTTAAATGAGTGCAAAGACGTTAGACGTCTAAACCGGAAAAAAGCATAAGCTCTTTGAAAATGTTTCACGTCAGGATCGTATTCAGAATATTCTTAAGGCGGTGGAGGGTGGCATAAAATTTTTACATTGTTTAAGCGTATTTTTTTCCGGAAAGTTAATTTGAAGCAAATTGAGGAACAAAAATATGGCTCTAGGGGGGTCCGGGGGTATGCTTCCCCGGAAAGTTTTCAAAAATGTAGACACTGTAAAGGCCATTTTAGAGCTTTTTGAACAATTTTTATGGCAAAATCTGTTTAATTTTTTTGCCTCTAACTCTAAGTCCTTCACCAAATATGATACATTTTGTTCGCACATTTTCGATTTATGCGTGCTTAAGGCGTAAAGATGATTGTTATCAAATAGGTTTGAAATTATGGAAAAATTGTATTCATCAAAAACAGCGTTGAAAGAGTATGGTGGGGGGATGCATCATTCCACGCAGAGATGGTCATTTGCTACAACTGTATGCCTTTTTGCACAAACTTATTCTGATCTTAGCCGAACCCCTGGGGTTCGGTCGAACCCAGTTTAAGAACCACTGCACTAAACGATAGGAGGCTATGACGCAGGCCAACGTCTGGCTTATGGCTTCATAAAAAAGCAATCACCAATCGTATGGCGCCTAATAAAACAGCCATTAAAAATAGGAAAACCTCTGAAAGATACTAACTTCAGCTTCATAGTCCGAAATCGGATGAATTTTAGCGCGAAAAATAGGATGGAAGTCGCATCTTTTAAAAACCCACCTTCACGGCGTTGCAGTTCGGTAACAAAAAATGCGCGGCTTCCCATTCACATAGCATATTTTTTGTCAAAACTAATCAGCTCATAGATCAATCGGTGAAGCTTTATGCACACTTTACACAGGACATCACGGTCGTGACAAAATACATAACTTATTTATAATGTGGTAGGCCTGACCATGTATTTGTGTGAACTTAACCTACTCTGATTTCTGCCGAAACCTTGCTACTGCCTCACCAAACCCTTGGGGTTCCATCGAACCCAGTGTAAAAACCAGTGACTGTTTCAGAATAATTGACTACATTTAGATGATGAGAACTAAACTTTTAAAAGAACGAGATAAATAAAAGCGTATGATTTTGCATGTGTTAAATTTGTTTCCAATTTTGCAACCATACAGTGGCAGAATGTTTTATATTAATGGAGTACATACACCATCAAAAATAACCTAGCTGAGCATAGAACCCGAAAAGCTTTTTCCAGGGCCTAATTCTTCAACCGCTCGTCCATTTATTATTAACTTGTTGCGAAATAGCCGGATACAGAGGTGATGACACTTTTACAGCTTTGAGTTAAGAACTGCCATTTCTTGAAAGTATATACCCATTAAGTCTATCCCACAACTTTTTGACGAATTGTCAGCAAAAATAGGAACGATTTATGTATTTATCTTTCCAGCGCTTGTACAAGTTGTGTGCCTAGAATAATAGGCCTACGTTTTGTCGGATAGCCCCGCTCACGAAAATCTGTGGAAGATCATTCCGGTGCTTTACCGTACTCTTCCTTTTTTTCGAATGTAGCCTAAGTCGCGTTTCACCGTAGAAGGTAATGTGTAGAATATTGGGTTTTATTTGACTATTTTTTATCGACTATTGTCACTGCTGTGTGTCTCACTATTCACTTACCTGGCTTCGTACGTCTGTTACCCAACTTAAGTAATCAAGTAGCTACTACGCTCACGAATTTTGTTGGTGTTGTTCACGTGAATTCGAGCGAACCTATGTCATTTTGTTTACGTGTCCTTCATTGTTAAATTACTGTTTGTATGTACTGTAGGCTATATTGATTAAGTCCTGGCGCTAAAAGTCTTTACTGTTAAAGCGCCTTAAAACTGCTTAATAATAATAATAATAATTGCACAGTTTCTCTGTGGTTGGCGACTGTAAGTTGCAGTTACCAGTTCTAAATAGCTTTTTCAGCTGGTTAGCAAACTGAGTTTTTACTGAAGTAACAACTCAGCCAGAAATGGGCATTTATCGAGATAATTTATCGGCGATAATTTTTTACCGATTATCGTTATCGCTCAAAATAGTTTGGATTTATGGATTACCGATATCGCTTTTGTAATATATTTTGTTATCGCCGATAAATTATCGCGATAACCGATTGTTTGTGCACACTGTGTAAAATTAGCGAATTAGCGCTATGGAAAAAACACACGATGTTCGTAAAGTCTTGTTGCAATTTAACAAAATCTCTCTTTGTTTTGTTTGATGCCACGGCAGAGTCCGTGAACTGCTCTCTTTTCTCGAAAAATCTAGAAAAACATTTTTGAAATATTTGACTTGCAAAAAAATAACTTCGTCAAGCACATCGAAAATTTACCGCTACATTTATCGAAAAAATTCATCGGCGATAGTTTATCGATTACCGATATCGCTTGAAGAAATTGAGATTTATCGATTATCGGTATTGCCCAGAGCTTTTTTGAAGTTATCGATTATCGTTTTCGCTTTAGTACAGAAAGGTTTATCGTGCCCATCACTAAGCACAGCACATGATGTTTGAATAAGACTTATTTTTCAGTTTGCATATTCCTATTTTCAAGATTTAGCTGCTTGAGTTGATTTTATATTTCAATGTCAGGTAGTCAAGTGCGTGCTTCACGATCCACCAAATTCAGGTATGTCATCTCCGCAGCTTTTTAGTCCACAACTTTACTTGTAATTCAAAGTAATGAAACTATAGTATTGTAATTGCTTGTTAGTGGAAATCACCATTACGTATAGTTAATTTCGGTTTTATTTCGTGTTTAGTATATTGGGATTACTGCGGAACAATTTTGTGCTATAATGTGATCTTCGATGAGCTCGATTCGCAACAGTTTTGAAACCGTGCTTACGTCATCGTCACACTCGTATTTCGTTCAATCTTGGTGGTGCAGGTGTTTGCACTCTCCCGCATCATTGTTTTACCACGTCTATATCGTCGAAGGCTTGAAATTAATTCAAAGAAGGATTTTACAAGTGACTAGATTGTGGTTGCGGTCAAGTAAAAAAAAGGCCGCGTTGAAACTAAAGAATCGAAACGTGGATACGCTACATAATGTATGTGTTTGGTTGTTGCTGAAAAACAAAATCAAGCACTGGACCACGAGATTGCAGATGATGATGCTTGGCAGTCCTAGGATAAGCTAGCTAATTCTAATTTGATATTTTGTTTTGTCGCTGTTATTTGCCCCAAAAGTTTCTTAGAAATAGAGAAAATGTAACTGTGACATCATAATAAAGCTATAAGAGCTTTGTACACGAAGTTACCCGGAAATCCAATAGTTGTGGCGATTTTGTTCACCTTTGTCACAAAATTGCAAAAGTGAATACGTCGGTTTGATGGTACCGGTATCAATGAAGAAAAGAAACGATAACTAGTGACGCCATAAATAAGCCATCGCTGAAGTGCTACAGAGTGTAATGTTATAAATTTTCAATAAGGGGGCTGAAGGAAGGCTCAAAATTTCTATGGGGGATTGAAAAGAATATAGGTGTTATAATTTTATCACCGTCGCGCAGTGTCGCATCGCATGCCATGTCGCTGACGAAAGCATGACGAAATAATACACGTGATGTACAATCGATGAGCGCTGAAAGAGCGATCATGTATCACTCAAGCTTTGGAAAAGCTGAATGAAGTCAGTCAAGCCACCGTTATCAGTCAGCGCAGACAGCCAGGCCCAGGCAAAAAGCAGAGCAGATTCTTGTTATTAAACTGTCAAAGCTGTAACATATGGTAACTTCATTATTCGAGTTAGTGAATAGGTTACTGCGGATTCCGGTTTGTAGAGAAACGCCTAGTGCAGTAAATAAATATGTCAACTGAACACGAAAGCCGTCGTAAAATACGACGGAAAATCATCGTCAAATTTTTGGTGTTTACTCTTGGAGTGTTTTTAAACTTCGCTGGGTACCTGGTGCTGCTCAGCTTACAATCTAGCATTAATATAGAAGATGGTGCAGGTACAATTCTGTACTACTACTAGGCTAGCAGTTTGCTGTTTTTGAGTAATTTTCTGCTTTGACATCACACAAATTATTATGATTTTAAGTTTTATTACCTGGCTGTGTATCGAACTTTTGATGCAGAAAAAGGGGGGTAATGTCTAGTATAAGCCCCCTGGTACGGTTAGGGTTAGAATTGGTTAAGATTAAGTACATTAAGATTAACCTCACTTAAAACCTGACCAAATCTAACTCCAACCGAACCTAACCCTTACTAAATTTAACCCAAAGTCTCTAACCAAATCTAACCCTAACTGAACCTGGGGCAGTGGGGGCTGATACTAGATGTTACCAGGAAAATGGTAGAGGGAACAGTGTTTTTTAAGGCGTTTTGAGAAAGCGAAATGGTCTATCAAAATCTGCTTGAACAATAGTGCAGAAACCTCTGTTTTATGATATAAATTCGATTGACGGTCTTTCAAAATTGCTTAATGGTTTCTCAAGCCAAACCTTCAAAAAACGCTGGTAGGGAATATAACGAAGTAGATGAAACCGAATATCTCTGCGCGGTGACATAGCGAAACATTTTAGAAGGGGGCGGGGGAGAGGTAGGGCCAGCGCGTCCATTAGGCGAACTAGGCAGCCGCCTAGGACATCAATCTTCAGGGCATGCTTCAGGGGTACCAAAATGCCTTTTTTGGGGCATCAAAATGTCTTTGCGAAAACATTGTCGCTTTTATTGCTCACTTATTAAAGGTAAATATGTATGCAAGGGGGTATCAAAATTATAGTTTGCCTAGGGAATCAAACAGCCTTGCGCCGGCCCTGGGGAAAGGCATAAACTACATAAGCCATCAAAAGAGCCTGATATACTTCAGTCACTTGGCAACATTCATTTTGTTCTTTTTCACTGAAAAGCAAAGTCGAAAGGTGTGGGGGAGAGGCTCCACCTCTAAATATGCCCCTGGTGCGCAGAGTATACAAGCGTAAAAACCGAAACATCAGAACTTGGCAAATTAGAGGTGATGTTAGGAAAGTTAAAGATTCAGTTTTTAAATTTTTTTTCTCATTTTCCAGGGATACTATAACCTGCTCCCCAGTCGACTCTCGTCGAAGACCTAATATATATTTTGAAATGTACAGTTGTGAGGTTGAAGCAGATTTTCAGGCTTCCGTTTGCTTTGTTATGTTAATCAAATGTCAAAGTGTACGAGTTTATTGTTTCGTGTAAAAAGCGTTTCACTTCCCTTTGACGGAAATTGCGTGAATTAGCTCTATTCAGCGAAATAATTGTCTCATATTCTCGCTATGAGTTAGATGCAAGGTAAAAATTAATAAAAGAAAAAATGAAGCCGTTTCACGTGATTCATGTATGGCATATAATAGTTGAGTTATTACTCCATCGTCATCCGCAGTTTCGATTCTAAGCAGTCGCTTACATTTTCCAATAATCCGTTTATTTCATGATGATGCAATGATGTTCGCATCTTAGTGAGGATAGACGCTGTTATATCGAATATCGCACCTCCATAAGTTCCGCAAAGCAAAGCTTGTTGAAGCGATGACTGTCTCAAATCTTGACTTATTACCCAGGGACATCCCCCAATGTCGCCGCTGTTATGCAGTATTTCATCAGTCGTCGTTCAGAAAAGCATTCGCTTTATATTGTTTCTCTGTTACAGCCAATGGTCATTAATCTGAATTAAAATAGGCTACGGTTTCATATAAATGAAAAGCTTTCTACGATTTTTTTGAGCTTAATGCGTATGATGTTGTTAATAGCGTCTTGACAACAATAGCTAAGCCCTCGATGATTATGGACTTTTTTTAATAGCTGTGCAAACAAGTTTTTGAGCAAATGAACGTTAACATAGCAACAGATTTATGCTTTCATGTTTGCATTCTAATTTGGAGTGCTGCGATTAAAGGTCGATTCTTAAACATGTAAACAAAAAGTACGACCTGCACACCAGGCGCCTGTAATGTTTAATTATATACTGCACTCTTGTTCTTAATAATCGGCCATCAAACCGAGTCATTTGAACGTCAAAAAAAATCAAATCTTTCTTATACTCCCAGTATTACGCCGAAGCGTGTAACGGCAGGGCCCATTTGTGCGGCATAGCGCCTGGGCAACATAGCTTTGAAAACACGTCGAAGCGGTGGCGAGCCGTTGGCAACACTGTGCCGATTTGACCGTCCCGGGAATCGAACCTCTACCTACCGCACTGATAAGCGATATGCTAAACAACAGAGCAAACGGCCGCTACATTTTGAATGTATCCGATCTCAATTAAGTGAGCCCAAACCCAAATCCCGAGCGTTGCTTTCAAATGATTTAGTTTGCTTTTTTTGTTTCTTTTCTGTTTACTGCAGAGCGACGGGAACGAAAACGCTATTAAATATGCGAAAGTTTCGCATATTGGACATGCAGTGGCGTTACTAGGGGGGCGGCGGTCCGCCTCAGGCGGCACGCCCGGGGGGCGGCATTTTTGGAAAACCTTTATGTAATTTTTTTGAACAACCATTAATTACTTATTTGCTAATCGTAAATCATCTTACTGTGTTGCCCAGTGGCGCATCCAGAATTTTCTTAAGGGGGGGCTAATATATTTTTGTGATTACGATTACTTCATCGCATAGCTCGTCATTTTTTGGTACCGGTATTACGTCTGATTGTCTCGCGAGATGACGCTGGTCTCGTCTATTTCAACAAGGAAAAGCCACGGTTAGTTTTTTGCTCTGATCTGTGGATTGAAATAGAAGAAAGCGTATAGCGTTATGTCTGAAACTACAGTAGTTTAACTAGACAAGCGAAGTTTATGTTAAAACTGAAAATTTAGTTTATAAACCATCCCACAACGGCTCACGACCAGTCTTTTAACGTTTTTTCCACCAAAGATAACCGCCCCGGGCGGCAAAACCTCTAGCTACGCCACTGTGGACATGTCACAATTGGGCATATATTGGACATGTTTGATCAAGTGTTCTTTAAGGTTTGGCTTGAGAAACCATTAAGCAATTTTGAAAGACCGTCAGTTGAATTTATATCGTAAAACAGAGCTTTCTACACTATTGTGGAAGTAGATTTTGGGAGACCGCTAGATAATTTTGAGAAACCGCTAGACAATTGTGATAGACCATTTCGCTTTCTCAAAACGCCTTAAAAAACACTGTGTGAAACAAATTCAAAAGTTTAGCCGAACTTCCCGTTGCTTTTTCATTATTTGCAGCAAAAAAGAAGGTCTTAATGATGCTTGTAGGACTACACCAAAGTGTGTAACGAGTGGCGGGGAACTCCTTCGCTACTTAGTTTCTGGGCCACACAGCTCCGACGAAACGTTGCAGCGATAGCGAGCTGTTGGCGACATTCTGTCCTATTTGTGGGGCCAGGTAATCGAAACTACCCCCCTCCTCGCCGATAGCGGTGTCTCTAAACCTTACACCAACCGGCCGGTGCATACTGTATATAGTATTTTCGTAATTAATGAAATCCAATTTAGTTCGTTAAAATTTCAATCCATACCTTTTCGTTTGATTGGGCCTTTATCTGGTTAGAGAACCTTTTCATGCTTTTCCTCTTACAGTGTTATTGAGTACTTATTTTATAAAGATAAAAGTCTAAAGCATTTTGCATTTGTTTTTATGGGTTCTTTGCTCAACAATAGCTGAGATTTTATCAAACTGTTTTTACTACTTAGCATGTTTTTAGGTGCAGCTTCCGTCACAGCTACCTACATCACAGCTGCATTATTTGGTATAACTTTCACTCCCATTATGTTGCGTCAATTTGGTGCCAAAATTTGTGCGATTGTGTGCGAAATAACTTATCTTGTGTACATTTTAATCAACTATTATCCTGGTGAGTCTATTGCTTTGTTTAAGTAGCTGTTATTCAAAACGTAATAACAGCAATAGCCAACGGAATACGTTGTTAAGCAGGGGCGTATTCAGAAATTTCTTAGGAGAGACGTCAAATTATGAGAAATATTTTTTAGATGCAATTTTCTGTTTATTTTGAGTGTTATTTATTGCTATCGATTTACACGCCAGTGGTTTGATTGTTTGCATTTCAGGCAAAATAGAAAAGATACACTACTTTTTTATTTAGTTGCATATTTATCCTCCTATCACGAAAAAGCGATCAATGCGCTATACGAGCTCGCTTAGGAGTGGCCGGCCATCTGTCTACCACACCAAGATGGGGGAATCCCGCTAAGTGCCTTTCCCAACGGCACAACAAGTAAACTTGCCGGCTTGTTCTCCACACTGTCCCTTTAATGCTAAGCGTCAAGCAGGGAAGCTGTGAATACCAATTTTAAAGTCATTGATTTGACCCGACTCGGAATCAAACCCGAGTCTACAGCTCAAGAAACAGACGCTCCACACCACTCGGCCATCTGAGCTGTTAATACTTGACCCAAAGCTTTGAAAAAAACGGATTGTTTTTGCAATATTTTCTGCGATGATTTATCATTGTACTAGGGCAAGTTTTTGTAGCACCAAAAATTCTGAAAAAGTTTTAATGAACATAAAGAGATACCATGGGAGGTCTTGGAAGACGCTGTAAAACAGCAATTCTACGACCAATTTTTACAGCGTTTATTTAGTAAGTTTTCCATGGCCTGCCATAATATCTCTTTATACAGTTTTTACAGCGCAACTTGTTTTTGTGATTGATTTAGCATCTTCCGTATGTGCCCTAACGTTCTACTTGTATAAGCTTGTAAACACATTTATTCAATTTTGTACGTAAGCAGCAATGTTTTGATCATTTATATGTAAACAGTGGCGCGGAGAAAAATTTTAAAAGAGGGGGGAGGGGGCATAAACTGCGAATGCCATCAAAAGAGTCTGGTATATATTTCGATGACTTAGCAACATTTGATATTTTTTTACTAAAAGGCTAAGTCAGAAGGGTGTAATACTTTCCCTCTCTGAATACCATTCTGGCAGTAAAAATTAGCTACGCAACGCCCTAATATCAACCACGCTGTTAGAAAATTTAAATGTATGAATAGAAAGTTTTTATATTGATTCAAATGCAATCGAGGCGTGATGGTAGCTACAATATTAGGGTGTAATAAACTCATCGATTTTTGTCAATTTTGCAGCTTACTTTACTCTCATACCGGCTGGAATTATAGTAGGCGTCGGAGAAGCGACCATGTGGCCAGTGATGATGCTGTTTTGCGTACATTTTGCTCGTTGCTACTCAAAGCACGCTTCAAAAAGCTCGCAATTTTACATCACCGAATTTATTGGAGCCTTTTATCTTTTATTTCAATTTAGTGCGGTAAGTTGAACATGCTTAAATATGTTTTTGGTTTACTCACATCCTTTGGAAGTGTTGTGTTGGTTCCCACAAGCATTGCAATCTGCAATGCAAGAAACATCGAAGATATCATCGTTTTATAGGAAAACGTTTTGCAGCATTTAGTGCCGAATGAAAAGTTTCCTGTAGGACTTGATCCAAACAGCAACCCCATCTGCGTGTCAAGGCACACTTGAAATTTCGCAATACCCAACAGTGACGTTCTACTCCGAGCCGATGGGAACTTTAGGACCCATTTTTATAAAGCGGACATGCGAATACTTTTGTGTCAAAATGGACCCCAAAACAGAGCAGACTGTACGTCTGAAAAATTACCTATATGCGTTTTAGACCAAACTTACCTTGCTGGTTGTTTCGGGGCAAGCTTGCCCAAACAGCTGTCAGTCACGGTTGTCATGCTTTCTAATCTTGGGAAATTTGAGCCTGATTGCTATTACTACGTTTGATGTAACAACATGAGGTCTTGAAACTTTTGGCCTGAGATACCCAAACAGGGGCGTGCCCAGGAATTTGAAAGGGCAGGGGGGGGGCTCAATTTGAAGCCGTCCGTTTTCCGCCCAAAGTCAAGTTAAGAGCAAAAAAAAAGATCAACACGTCCGCAGATGTCCAATTTTTCGGCCCTAAGTCAAGTGAAGAGAAAAAAAGGTCACCACGCCCTCAGATTGTCCTTTATACGTATATTCCCTTTACACCACGAAAGTTTTGTGCATTTGTCTGCGGAGGGGGGCGCTGCCCCTGCGGCCCCCCCTGGACACGCCCCTGCAAAAGTTTAACTTAGTTTTGAAATCAATTGTGTGGAATCTTGGTGTAAGGATTTACCAGTTGGCGTAGCGAGAAATCAAAAAAAAGAGAGGCATTAACTACAACGTCCATCAAAAAAGAATAGCGTATTTCAATCATTTAGCAACGTTTGGAATAGGGGGCACCCCCTTCTTAAATCCGTTCCTGGAGATAATAGTCTGCAATATCAAGATTGGCACAAATGGTCTGCAATATGAATATTTTAGAAAACAAGCCCAAGTTTTTAATTTGGTTTTAGCTTCGTTTAAAATATTTTCCTGGTGGTGAAAGGAATTGAATTTCTACCTTGAACCCGCTGGCACCAAAAATATTGCTCAAGCAAGCATATAACTCCGTTTTCATTCTTTAGGTCTTCGGAAATCTTCTTAATTATGCCATTTTATATGGCGGAAAAACACCAATATCGCCCGAACATGACAACGACAATGCAACAATGGTGACACCGACGGGTCGCGATTTGTCGGTTTGCGGACGAAACGATTGCCAAGATCCAAACGTGACTGACCAAAACCTAAACCGATATGAACCTGCTTCCGAGACGTTGGTTTATATATTAATTGGAGTAACAGCTGGATTGGTTGTTATTGCGATATTAATTCAAATATTTTTGGTCAAAAAAATCGACTCTTTTAAAGAAGAGAGAGAAGACGAAAGTTTTGTTTCGGAAAAAGAAACTTCAACATCATCAGAGAAACAAGTAGGTTTATGATCGACTAAACTTTTTGCAGTTGTGTAGCTTGTGGCAATTTTTACAGTCTATGAATCCATGTATTGTTATTTATATTATCTTTCTTTAGCGCATTCCATAACTTGGCGTTGCTTCAAAGGCTAAAGGCTTTGTAATTATTCATATTTTAAGTGCTTAAGCAGCTCCATCTCTTTTTTTGTGGTCGTAAGCGAGTAGGCAGGTTGCTCTAACGAAGATGATAAAGGAGAGAAGATAAGGCCTGGAAATCTTGCCATGCAAGCTTATTTCTAAAAACAAGCGGAGTGTAGACCAAGCTTAAATTAGTTTTTGAGTATGGCACAAATGCGATCTTTTTATATGTCAAAGAACAGCACGTCTATGGAGCATACCCTTTATATTTAAATAATCCAGCAAGCATTGCTAGGTTTGTAGCATTATAGGCAAAGCGAAGTCAATCTTCGCGGTCGACACAACCCTGAGAACAAATTTTAGCTCGCTTTGTAAACCGGACCACTCCTACTCTCGAATTTGTCGATTAAGTGATGATTTTACTGAGCTTGCCGATTAGCATCGATGCAAAACGTTCGCTGTGACCTAAATTTTAAATTTTTACAGTCACTTCTGGGGTCAATGTTAACAACGATCAAAGCAACATTTTTCCATCTGATTAAACTAAAACAGTTGCTGATTACGCCGTTTGCTCTCTACAGCGGTCTGGTAATTTATTTTGGACTGGGAGAAATTACAAGGGCTTATGGTTCTTGTATGCTGGGAGTGGAACAGGTCGGTAACATGCAAGATTTTTCAATGAATCTATTTTCAATATTATTCGAGTGCTGTTTTTGTTATGCGGTTTCAAGCAGAACACTTATAAGGTTTCGAGCAGTTTTTGTCACCCGTGTTTGCATCAAACGCATTTTACTAATTCTGTAGTTAAAATGTTGATGCTGGGATAATTAATGGATTGGTTTTAGTTGTAGTATCTATTTCAAAAGTTCCTTACAAAATGCCGGTTAGCTTAGTTGTTACAACATTGATATCTAAATACGGGAGGTCTGAGATTCGAATCCCTGCTTGGTTGAATGGGACACATCAGTGTTGCCAACGGCGCGCCACCGTTGCAGCGTTTCTCCGGAGCTACGTTGCTGAGGCGCCAAGTCGTGAAGATGTTCCCGCCACTCGTTACACGCTTCGGCGTAATATTGCGAGTATAATGAAGACTTTTTTGATTTTTGAATTTAATCCCTTTTTTCTAAGAGTTTAGGCGTACAATGTAGGTGTATCACTAACAAAATAGTGATTCAGATGAATGCTTTTACACATCTGTCAGATAAAAAAAATATGATGTAGGCTATTTTGTAACTTTTCAATGGCTAAAACGAAACGTTTGTAAATGGTGTAAATTTATGCATGACCGTCGTGTTATTACAAAATAATACGCATTTTATATATCAAAAACTATTCTTTTTTTGATCGAGGTTGTTGGCTAGTTTTGCCTGCATAAGTACTAAATATATGATGCTTTTTTAGGTGGGACTGCTAGCAGCGCTTACAGGAGGTGCCGATGGTTTCGCTTCGTATGTATCCTGTAAAATAAGCAGCAGAGTCGGAAGAAACGTTACCTTGCTGATTGGATTTCTTGTTGATATTGGTTATTACATGATATGTTTGTTTTGGGTTGCCACAGAGGATTCTCTTTGGGTTGTTTACGTTATATTTATCGGTGTTGGGTTGAGTGACGGAATATGGCAGCCTTTGGTCAACGGTAAGTTTTCTTTGGTACTTGTTGCGTAAAATTTGCAAGATCTACTTCCGCTACTGAAATATGTAGACCTGCACCGTCGTTACCTTTGAAAGCAACTATGGCATATACTGTAGCTTACGGGGTAAAAACAACTCTAGATCTCGCAACTGGACCTTTCAATGATATGAACTTAATCCTAATTATCAGCAGTTGGTGTTGGATAGTGCAAAACTAATAAGTAGCCAACCATGTTATGCGGCTCCAATGTGAAGTTTTCGATGTTTCAGTTTGAGTAACTCGATGTCAAAAATTATTTGGAGATATCGCTTATACTTTTTTGAAAATGCTGGTAAAATTATCATAATGTGTTGTGTGTTTCTAATGTCGATGTAGTTGTCAAATCAAAAAGTGCTTGATTTTAAAAGTCTTGGTAATCTTTAAAATCAAATCAAATCTTCGAGTACACTCGCGTTATTACGCCGAAGCGTGTAACGAGTGGCGGGGCCCATCTCCGCGGTCAGCACCTGGGTGACACAGCTGCTCCAAAGAAACACGATAGCAAGCCGTTGACGACTCTGTGTCTATTTGACTAGCCCGGGAATCGAACCTCCGGTAGCGATGTGCACTGAGCTAATTTTCAGTAGAAATATAAAAACGTCTCGATGCAAAAAATAGCAATGCTCTCACTGATTATTCGCAAAATGTCACTGAATTTACTTGTTTGGCCACTTTGTAAAAATACGATTACCGTTTTTTCAGATTTGCACAGCGCTTATTTTCCCGATGAATTGGACATTGCATTAACGGTGTGGAACATGTATGTCATTGTAGGGTTGGCATGGCAAGCTGGTTGGAGTACCAGCCTGTGCGTGTCAACGAAAATTTATTTTCAAATTGGTTTTTTATGTTTTTCGATTATATGTTATGGTAAGTATATTGTTTTTCTAACCACATGCGTGGTCATGGCTTATGAAATAACACGAAGGCAAAAAGAAAAATCAAAATCGTTAGGTCAAACGACTTGTCTCCCATATTGTAAACTGTACTATTGTTATTGTGGATTATATATCAGATTTTACGTTTTAAATAATCTTGCTTTTCAAAAATTGAACCCCAAACCTCCCGCACCGATAAGCGGTGTGCTCAACAACTGCGCTAACGGCCGGTCAATTCTTTGCTTCCCCCGAAAATTCTTTATCTGCCCCTGCGTTAGAAATACTGCTTGAAGGTCTTCTGCAGGCGTCATTTCGTATAAGCAGGATTAACGGTAAGCTACAACAACTGCAACTGATGGCCTTCTGTGTCTTTCGATTTTCAAACACTTTTGCGCGAATCGTTTGTTGTTTTCGGTTTTTTTGGCATCTGGAAAGATTACGAGAAAAAAATATGCTAGAATCAAGCATGTTTGCACCGAAAATCTGGCGGCCAAGAAAAGTTGTTTTTCCTTGCTTCAGTACTTTTGTGTTGCTTCCTGATACCGTAATTTGTATATCTCTGAAAAGCTTTTTCATGTTGAGTTGTTGTTTTTGCAGTTATTTCTCAGAAGATTTATTATGGAAAAAAATCACTATCTCATTTGGAGGAGAAAGAAGCATTATCTGGAACAAAGCTGTAGTCTATGGTTTATGTAGCTCTTTTATTGCATTACGTCTTTTCGGTTAACGAGCTTGCACTTTTGCTTGATTCGCAAGCTTACAACAGGCTGTAACTCATTCTAGCTTGTGCATGTTCGCCGAATGCCATTTTACCTTAATTTCACCGTGACGCTCCATTACCTACATCTACATAAAAGTGTAGGCGTAGCGAATCTAGTGGTCAAACCATACGAGGCAAATTCTTCCTCTCCTAAAACGTATATTAACGGCAAACTAAATTCTGTAAATGCGGTTTGTGTAACAAAAAGCGTTGAGATATATTAATATATATATACGTGCGTTAAAATCATGAAAGTCAATCCCACCCTCCCTTAATGCAAAAACAGAAATTTCGGATGCGTCCCTAAACGGATAAAAATTAAAATACCACCGCGTTCTGAAAAAATTAGAAAAGGTGGTAGACGGCAAAAAACGTCGCCGCTTTCTCAAGTAGTAATGCATCGCTAAGTGATTGAGACGAAAAAGGTTGGAGTCAATTTTTTCTCGTATTTTTTTTCTGGCTGTGGGTCTGATTTCGTACCACCACTGACAACCGCCCTGAGCTGGTAATGAGCTGTCCTAGAAGCGTTACTTCTCGCGTTCAAAAGCAATTGATTTTATGCAGAGTCCAATGTACTTACGTAGTTTAATGGCGTTTAGCGTATGTTGTTCATTGTCTTTTTTCTTTTTATGATGCATCATTGGTTTATCAAATGAAATCTTCTTAATACTCGCTGTATTACGCCAAAGTGTGTAACGAACTAATGGCGGAGCCCATCACCACGGCTTAGCACCTGGGTAACACAGCTCCCAAGAAACGTCGCAGCGGTGGCCAGCCGTTAGCGACACTGTCCGATCTGACCTGCCCGGCAATCGAACCCTAGACCTCCAGTTCCATTAGCGATGTTTTGAAATACTGTGCAAACCTGCCTGTATCATGGTTTTATGCCATGAAGAAATCGAGTGAGACTTCCACTGAAAAATTAGGCATTTCTAATTTTATTTATGCCATATAGTGTACTTATCGTGAACGCAAATACTGTGTACTTATCGTGAACGTGAACGCAAATACTTACTACTTCTATGCCATATAGTGTACTTATCGTGAACGCAAATACTGTGATTGCTTATTTCCATGTAGTTTTATGTTAAGACTAAAATGAAGCATCGGTTGCCTGTTTGAACTTACAGTTTGTGAAAACGTGCTAATAAACTGATGTTGCGTTCAATGTGAGGAGAAAGAGTGTTGCTTTTTCAAGGTTGCCCAAGTAGGCTACCGTTTGCGGACGTTAAGATACACCGAAGGCGTAGCCACGGGGGGAAAAGGGGCCTCAAATGATGTCATAGGCCTACTTACTTCTTTTTCTGATATATATTTCGAAGTGCTCGATACTTTGTCAATGATAATCTGGTTTTGTAATTGTCATAATAACAGGAATTACGTAGCGTTGTTTCCTGAATTTTGTTCTTTGCCGTTATGCTTAATGAGCAATGAAGCAATTTTATAAGCAGGGCAGTGCCGCTCCTGTACATGCAACTGCCCTCGGCTCCTCAGACCTTCCGTAGAAAAAAATGCTAAACGATTTTAAGTAAAAATTATGTACGTAAGCCTACTGTAGCTCAAAAAAAACTTAACTGCTAACATTTAAATATGGTTTTACCAATTTCACCAGAAAGCATTCCTTTGATTTCCTTACAACAATCGTGCCTTAACTGCCTTCGCTATTTCTGGTTTAAAACATCTTTCTTAAAATTTGAGGCCATCTTTTATTATTATACAACCAGGGGGGTATGTAGGATATGCTGCGTATGCATCTCCCCACTGCCATTTTCAACAATGTTTTGGATGAATAAAATTTTCCATAATTTCGAACCTCTTCATAACAATATGCCTAAATCGCAAGCACGCATAATCGAAACTGTGCGAACGAAATGCTTCGTTTTTGGTGAAGCACTCAAAGTTAGGGGCTAAAAACATGACAAACTTTCCTTAAAAATTGTTCAAAAAACACTAAAATGGCCATTGCAGTATGCAAACTTTCAAAAAGTTTTCCGGAAGCATGCCCCCGGACCTCCCTAGACTCGTTTCTGTTACTTAAGTTGCTTGAAATTAAATCTGTCGAAAAAAACTACGCTTGAAAAGTGACAAAAATTGGTGCTCCTTCCCTGAAAAAAATCTGAATACGCCCCTGACATAAAAACGTTTTTCAAAAGGCTTATTTACGCCCGTTTCCGGGTCTAAACATCTTTGCGTTTAGTTAACATTCAAACTGATTCAAAATTACATGTACCCCAGCAAAACTTTATGGACCCGCTCCTGTATACAACGTATGGTCAAATGTGATGTCATTCTCAACTCCCCCCCCCCGTTCCCCATTGCAAAATTCTGGCTACGCCAGTGAGGCGCACTGCCAATAAATACCTTTGGTATTTTTTTTACGCAACGATTTTGGAGAAATATCAGGTTATCGTATAATGCTCATTAAACAAAACAAAAAATAAACTCAAAATTTTAATGGTAATAATAATGCAGAAAACTACCTGATACATATATACATGTATATTTGGCGCACCGTCTTATTAAGCGCGCGATCAATTTTTGAAAAATAAAAAGGATTTAAAGGCATCCATGCTCCGTAAAATAGGTAATTGCTTCATTTTTCATTTATAAGTATAATTAAGCTTACACCTTGGAGCAGTAAATAAAAAAAAAAAATAAAATAAAACGGTTATATTTAATACCACTTGGAAAAATATATTTCATCAGCAAAGTTTTGATGTTTTTAAAGGATTTTACGCCTAATTCTCGAATAGATTTAAACTCTGAAGGCAAATCATTCCATAGTTTACAACCACTGAATATTATTGATCTTTGTGGGGTAGATTTGGCACAATGTAAATTTACTGCCCAGTTATCATCGCAAGCAAACCTATAGGATACTCGTGTATTTCCAAGGGTATAGTAAAATAATCCTTAAAACAATTTGGGAGAATTTTCTTTTTAAAACTGAACATAAATTTCAAGACTTCTAATTCATAAATGTCATCGAATCTCAGCAAGTTTAATTCACCGTATAACGGGGAGATTTTTGTTTTGAGGAAAGGCAATTTAGCAGGGATGGAGGTCTCGAGACAAGTCTCGGTTTCGAGACCTAAATTTTAAGGTATCGGTCTCGATCTCGAGACTGGGTGAAAAATTCTGATCTCGGTCTCAAAGCAGAAATTGCGTTTGGAGACTTCTTTTATTGGTACCGTACTTTAGTTGTTTGTATCTTGTCAGCGAAAAAGTCGCGCTTTCATGTTGATTACAGAATCAAAACCAATCTCACTATTGCGTCATTTTCTATCCGATGCTGACCCGTGAAAATGTTTTCAATAAGATGTTTGCCAGAATTACATGCACCTATTTGATGTCAACTATTCTTCTAATGATTCAATCTTATCAAAATCTGCTTGGTTTTAAGGTGTTGAGACTTGAAAATAGCGATAAAATAGTTTAATTCATTTTATAAACTGCAGGCGTAAGAAAATTAACTTGCGTATCTGCCTTGTGCCCTAATTTACGCAGCTGCGAAATTGTTTGATAGTGCTTTACGTTAATTCAACTAATTTGATTTACGATACATCAGTACACAGTTTCGTCTCTGACTGCCACTGCAATGAGTCATCACAGCCCCTAACTATTTTCCAGCATTAATTAATTGGATTGTTTACGTCTGTACTATAGGGTTGAGTTGAATTTGAATCCGCTCATTTATTGATAATTTTGAATTTCGGTTTTCCAGTTTGGTTTTGAATTTTGCTTCCCTGTTTATTGGCAAAATATAGTCGTGTTAGACAACAAAGATCTTCTAGCGAACCTTTATCGCCCAGAAGGCAGCTGACACAATACCTGGAAGAAGTTGTCGGGTTAAACAAGGCACCAGAAAACGTTTTCAAGTTTTGGAAAGAGCATGCAATACTGTATCCCGAACTTTCAATTCTAGCGTTTCAGGTTTGGTGTGTGCCGGCCACTTCTGCACCGGCAGAACGAGTTTTTAGACAAAGTGGTTTGCTTTTTCGGCAACATCTAGCCAGGCTATCATCCGATTTGCTCTCAATGTTAGTTTATTTAAAGTGCAAAAAAAATCTATTCAATTGTAATTTTTGCGTTTAGTGTTCACTGTTCAATAAAAAAATTTCGATTTAAAATTTTTTTTCTGTTTTCAATTAGGTCTCGAGTCTCGGTCTCGCTACTGTATCGTCTCGGTCTCGACTAAAAGGTCTCGAAATTTTCGGGTCTCGATCTCGGTCTCGGACTAAGCAGTCTCGACTACATCCCTGCAATTTAGTGATAATTTTGACAATGAAATTTTGTTCAATTTGAATACGGTCAGTATACTTAGCTGCAGTATTGCCCCATGATGTGACACCATAGTATAAATGCGGATAAACATACTATAATACACATTTATTAATATAGATTGAGGGGCGTGATGATGTCTTAATTTAGCAAGGATTTCTCTTGCTTTGGTTAGTTTTTGAACGACATATCGCGTGTGTTTCTCCCATACCAGCAGTTTGTGATCTACCATGACTCTCAAGTACTCAATAGCATTTTTCTTTGGTAACGTACCGTTTAAAGTATTAATACAAAAATCATTATTAGATCTATTTTTCACATTAGAGAACAACACACAGTTTGTTCTTGAATAATTTAGCGTAAGTCTGTTCGAATTAATTCAGTTTTCAAGTTGAAGAAATTTTACATTTACTTTTAAATTTTTCAGTATTCACATCACTACAAAGCAATACAGAGTCATCTGCATATAATACTGTTTTAGATTCACACGAATTAGGCAGGTGATTTATATAAACCAGGAAGAGAAAATGTCCAAGCACGCTACTCTGCGTAACTCCGACCCAGGTAGGCAGCAGGCCAGACGAAACCCGCTCCTACCTGTTAACTGTATACTGAAAGCGATTAGACAAGTATCAAGTAAGCAGATTGTGAGCATTACCTCTAACACCATGGCGTTCGAGTTCATCTAATAATATCTGGTGGTTAAGTCAGTCGAAGGCTTTGGCAAGATCTAAAAAAATTCCACAGGCTGTTTTAGTGTTGTCAAGTTCATTCAGTATTATTTCATTGAAGTATGTGTAATAGCATTATATATTTGTTGAGTGTTTTTTTCTAAAGCCAAATTGACAATTTACAAATAGATTATATTTGTCCCAAAATTTGGAAAGGCGTTTATGCAGAATAGTTTCAAATATTTTATTGATTGGGGAAAAAATGGATATTGGCCTGCAGTTGCCTAGTTCGAGCGTGGATCCGCCTATATGTAAAGGAACCACTTGGGCGATTTTCAGAACGTCGGGGTAGATTCCAGATACTAAGCTTTCGTTAAAAGAATCTGCAAGGTAGGTATATTTAGCTATTAAAAATTTTGCTTCTTTAATTGCCCGAATTGGTATGTCCAAGTAACCAGGGGATTTGTGATCATTTAAACTGGAGCTTCAGTTGCATGAGAGCTGTTAATTGTGTTAAATTTCATGTCCACTGTAATTCAAGGTGCAACAGAAAACGTAGCATTTCTCGGTAATCGCGTTGACAGATTACCTTTGTGACATAGAAGCACAATGGCAGCGATGGCAGGCTACTATAGCAAACTCTGGCGTATGTTTAGTTAACCACTTATGACCAGCGAACAGTTGCAGACATACTGCTGTAGCCACTGCGAATGAAATAGGTCTACTGATAAAAATTTTATTGCTGATCAGGGGGCTATCATTTTATCATTTTTAACAAAACCGCTACAGTGTTTTTGAGAGTCACGTGATGCGAGAGATGAAGTACGAATTTTTTTCGGTGAAATAGCTACATTGCAGTGGTGTATAGGGTACCGGTATAGTATGCTGGACTGCCACTCTTAGGGCATGGGTTTTACACTGTCCTATATGTGTTGATTTTTTTTCAGCGTACCGTACTGAAGTCGCTGTAGCGATTTCGTTGAAAATGATTTTTCGCATATTGAGCTTCTCGTTTTCATTGTTTATGGAACGGAGACAGCTCAACTCCGTATCTACAGGTAATACGCTGAACTGACCATGGCTATGTGAGTCATGCGCCGATTGTGAGCCCATGGTAAGGAGGGGGTGTCATATTTAAAAAAAAAAAATTGGAGTTTGACCAGGCCCGTAACCAGAAACTGAGCTCAGGAGGGGGGGGCGGATTTTTTTAACAGGGGGGGCCAAATTTTTTCGTTTACTTCCTAAAATACCAACTTTGAAAACAGTCAACATCTATCTAAGCTTGCAAAATTTAATTTTTTTGTATATATAAGGGGCAGTCGCGCAACCAGAATTTGGCAAAGAGGGGGGCACAACCGGGGGTCTGGAGGTGAAACCCTCAGCCGATGGAGACTAAGGTGGTCTGGAAGCGTAGCCCCCAGCTGCCAACGAACTTTCACGGTTTTTACATAAAAAAAAATTTTAACACACTTTTTTATGAAAAAAGGCTAGCAGTGAGTGCAGTCATTATGGACAATGCAAAAATGTTTTCGCAGCTTATGCCTAAAAGCAGAAGCTCGGCAAAAACAAGTGAAAAGAGGCTGCAACCATCATTAGTTTGAGAAATTATAAACTGAAAGTTTGGTTTTAGCACTTTAGTACAGGGCAAAAGGAAGAGGGGGGGGGGCATGGCACCGTGGCTTTTCCCGGCGTGCGCCTATGGTAAGGCCTAACTAAATTAAATTATTAGCCTACCGATTAATATGTAAGTTGGAATTTGGAAACAATGGCCGGTTGGCGTAGTGGTAACGATATCGCTTCCGGTGCAGGAGGTGTAGGGTTCGATTCCCACGCTGATCAAATCAGACCCACTGTCGCTCACGGCTCGCCACCGCTGCGATGTTTTTTCGGAGTTCGAAGCTATGTCGCCCAGGCGCTAAGCTGCGGAGATGGGCCCTGCAACTCGTTACATGCTTGGGCGTAATACGGCGAGTATGATGAAGGTCTGATTTTGATTTGTAACAAATGTATGAGAAAAGCTAAAATGTTTTACGCTAAGAGATTCCATTGGATGCTATTATGTTGAAAAATCACAACAAAATTACTACGAAATTATTTTAAAAAACGTCACACTCTTTAAACCATGTACAAAAGAAGCAATCGTGTGTTTTCTGCATAATCTTAGGACAAATTCATCCAAATCAATTTTCTTGGTTCTAGATTTTTCAAAAGCAAGCAGTAGGCCAACAAGATTGAGCTGCCGCCGGTAAGTCATTGAGCGCTTGTGAGGAGTGTCAATAGGCGGCAAAGCAGAAAAACTGCACTCAAAAATTGCGACACTGCACCAAAAAGTGGCTACAGCTGAGGCAAGTTCATACACATTAGAAAAGGCACGCTTTTGTTAGTAAAGTTTATGTAGAAAAATGTTTCTGCTGGGAGCATTACTTTGTGAATACCCCTCGTATTTCAAAAATTTCCCGCGGGAGCATACTCCCGGACCCCCCTAAAGTTTTTCTGTTTTTCAATGCTTCAATAATTAACTCTGCTGAAAAAAACTATGCTTGAAAAAATAATAGTGAAATTATGCTTCCCTCCCCCCTTTTAAAATTTCTTGCTACGCCACTGCATCGCCCCATGAACGACAAATACCATTTTTGCAACATTGTTTTGTTATTTGGGTTAAGAATTCAAGCAAAATGGTAGAAAAAACATCGCCCCAAGTAAAAATTTTCTACTTCGCACACTACCTATGTCTGCGAGATGTCAAGACCTTTATATTTTTAGAGGATTAAATTTTGGTACCGAGGAGATCATATTTCTGATCATATTTAGATCACATCATATTTCTGCACCGGGGCCCGGATTTTCTCTCGACGGCCCTGCTCTGTCCCAGAAGAGCATGTATCGCACTACATTTATCTCGCTAACTCTCTTTTCTGTTTCTTCAACAACATGACAGTGCACACTAAATAAGTAAATGCAAAAACAAAATTGCCGCCGAAACCAACTCCTCAGAGGACTATCCATTCCACGGAGGTCGTAAAGCTGCAATAACTTTTGAAAGAAGGCGTTTTAGGATGTAAATCAAACACCATTCAAAAACATAATTTTTTTGGAGTTTTTTTAAGCCAAAGTGAAAAGTTAAGGTTTATTGCCCCTAGATGCTCAATTTGACATTTACAAGCCGCAAGTTATTTTTTTGCTATAAGATTACACTTTTTCTGTTCCCCCCACCCAACAAACAAAATTTTAAAGAAAACATCTTTGGATTTAAGCTCTTTCTTGGGTTTCAATTTCTATGGTAGGCCTATTACGAGTCAAATACATTTATGCAAAGGTATTATTGTAAAAATAACTCCCCCGCTTCCGCCACCTATGGCTGCAGCACAGAGCAACAAGTAGATGGAGTAGAACGACCTTTGGCATTTTTCTCACGGGCCATGACAACTCCCGAAGAGCGATACTCAACCTTTGATTGCGAATTATTTAGCAACCTATGGCCTCAAACGTCACTACCAGTCAATCAATCAATCCATTTATTTACCAAACGCACATAACAAAGCAGTTGGTTTTCTACTAACAATCATGTATTTGATGACGAGTCTGTTGGTTATCTACTAACAATCATGTATTTACATTTATCGTAATTCAAAGTTAGTTTGTTCATTTCATCCAGTTATCGATTATTTTAACTTCTTCATTTACCAGTTTTTGTAGAAATTCTGGTTGTTGGTGAGAAAGATGCAAATTTGCGTCGTCAGCAAACAAAGTGATTTTAAACTTAGAACTAGAAGCATTAGGCAGGTCATTTATATACTATAAAAACAGGAGTGGGCCTAATACAAAACCTTGCGGAATTCCATGGATGATTTTACAAAGTGAAGAAGTTTTTTGATTAATTTTAGTGCAAATTTTTCTATTCTCAAAATAAGACTTTAAAATATTCCAGATTTTCCCGCGAAAACTATAATGATATAACTTTTTAAGCAAAATTTGATGATCTATTGTATCGAACGCTTTCTTAATATCAATAAATATTGCACATGTATACAATTTACGGTCAAGATTTTGAAGAAACTCATCATAAATAGTTGTTACGGCTAGTTCAGTAGAATTGTTTGCTCTGAATTCATATTGATTGGAGGATAATATATTGTTGTTATCAATAAATTCCATGATTTTATCTTTCAAAATTTTTTCAAATATTTTAGCAAATATGTTCAAAAAAGAAATAGGTCTAAAATCTCCAAGTTCCTTTGGAGCAGCTGTTTTAGGTATAGGTATAACCTAACTAACCTTAAAAACATCAGGAAAAAATTCCTGAATTAAACATTTGTTATATAATTTGGTTAATAAAGGAGTCAATAACATTTTTGCCATTTTCACAAATTTGGGAGGAATAGCGTCAACTCCTGGAGCAGAGTTTGACTTTAAATTTTCAATTGCAATAGATACCTCATTTTCAATGACATCGTGTATCACAAAACTATCAAGGCAGCTTTTGGAAGTAATTTTAAAAATCGAATCATGTGCTTTGTTCACTTTTTTAGCTATAATGTAGAGCCAATGTTTGCAAAATATTTGCGCATATGATCTAAAAATTCATTACTGTTAGTTTCACAGGCTTTGTTATTAACTCGTAAAGTTGGTGGTAAATTAATGTTGGAAGTGCTTTTATTATCTATGATTTCTCTAATAACCGACCATGATTTTTTAGGATTATTACTATTCTTTCTTAATAAGCTGTCATAATGCTGTTGTTCAGCAAGAGCTTTAATGTGGGTTAATTTGTTACGGTATTTTTGGTAATGTTCAATTTTAACTGGATCTTGGCATTGGTAGCAAGATTTAAACAATCTATTTCTAGTTTTAATTGAAATTAAAATTCCTTTTGTAATCAATGGTTTTGCATTTAGTTTAATTTCTCTTCTTGACATGGGTTTCAAGGGGGCACAGTGGCGTACGCACGGAGGGGGTTTTGGGGATGAAAACCCCCCCATTGACGATTGGAAAAAACTAAAAACCGCTCTTTTTGGACCAATTAGCGCTTTTTCATACAGAGATTGTGTTTTTCTGTGCTGAATCAAATTGCCTATGTAATCTCGAGAAACTTTCACTGTGATGCAATAATACCGGTAGTCAAACTTTTTGGTGTGTAGCGCTTGAACCAATGGCTGGCTCAGAATGCAAGCCTGTACTAGGTCAATGGGCACTAAAGCTGGAGTCGTCTTGTGATGTCATAAAGACATTGTTCTCAACGGCTATGGCTGGACAAGACAACGTTTCAGCGCAGAAGGCATTCTTGCAAGAGAACGGTTACAACGCATGCAGATATTCCGCTGGCGATGTCATAATTTTGAGCCAAACCGGCCAGTTGGCGTAGTGGCGCGGGAGGTTTTGGGTTCGATTTTTGGGCCGGTACCGGCCGTTAGTTCAGTTGTTAAGCGCACAGGTTATCGGTGCGGAAGATCTGGGGTTCGATTCCCGGGATGGTCAAATCGGCACAGTGTCGCCAACGGCTCGCCACGGCTGCGACGTTTCTGTGTTACCCAAGCGCTAAGAGATGGGCCCCAGTGACGTTCGCAGGGGTCGGGAGTCAGCACTCCCCTTCCCCCTTGACAATTGCAGAAAAAATGAAACCTTTCTTTTTTAAAACGAACCGACTTTTCTTCATGCGGAGCTTGCAGAAATTGCTATCATGTTTTCATCCCAAACAACACCATCACCCACAAAACATTTTAGCGTAAACCATTCCCTCACAAGTACGATGGTCATCTCTCCTTACGTCTGCGTGAAAAGTTGTACCATCCCCCCATAAGTGTTTTTACAACTCGAGCACTGATTACGATGCAATGCTACAATACCGGTACCCGGTAGTCCAACTTTTCTGTTGTGTTTTGCTTGAAGTGCATTTTTGTCATTGATGTTACTGTGAAACAATTAAGAAGTAAGAGTTTCCTTAAATACGGTGTATCTGCAGTAACTATGGCTGCACACAAATTTAAAGAAAAAAAATCAAATCAAATCTTGATTATACTCGTTTCATTAAATTCGTTATTGCACCGAAACGTGGTAGCGAGTGGCAGGGCCCGACCGCGCGGCTTGGCGTCTGGGCAACGCAGCTCCAAAGAAACGTCGCAGCGGTTGCGAGCCGTTGGCTACACTGTGTCCGACTTGACCGGCCTGGGAATTGAGTCCCAAACCTTCCGCATCAATAGCGAAATTTTTGAGAAATTTTGTCGCCCGGTTTTTTGAGAAATTGTATTAAAATATAAAAAACTAAATAAACACTGCTCTAAGTGCCAAAACTAAGATAAAAATACTGCCATGGACGACCATAGACCAACGAAAAATTTGAGGAGGCCTAGGGGCGGAACGAGAGGAGAGACAACATTGTTTTTTCGTATCGTAAGCTGCCTATCTCAGGAGCTAGAGTTCTTCGTTTCCCATAGACACCCCGATTGTGAGTTTGAAAGCATCTGATATCGACGCTGTGATTTGGCAGAAAAATGCTTAGATAATATCGACGCTGTTTTTGACTTTAATCGGATGATTAGGGATTCCTCTCGCGCATAATTTATTTTAGTTTAAAAACGTTTTGGAAGGGAGGGCAGTTTTTTCTTATGCTCCAATATTCTCACTTTTCAAATTTCAAGCGAGAAACTGCCCCCTTCGTAATGAGTGTACCGTATATTGACTGTTTATAACAAGGTTTAGCCTATATGCGTTGTTTGTATTAATGTTGGTTCTTGAAAAATGTGTTTTTGGAGAGAAGGAATTGCTTGTGTTACCCCCTGGATGCACCCTGTTTGTGACGTTGCGACAGCTAGCCAGCCTATACTTTAGTCAATTTACCTTCCTATGGCCCAAAAATGATTTCAATTAAAATTTTTTTAGAAAATTTTTAACCACGGCCTGACAGCTTGAGTTTCTGTGAAACCTTTTCTCTCCTTAAATGAAACGCAAAGCATTAAGCAAAAGTGTGAATGAAATATCTTTGTTGTTTTCTTAGTTATGGCATTATATGGCTTAATCATGGCTTACTGAAATTTAGGCTGGAAACATTACAATACGATGCACTTTAATACTTCTAAACTACTGAAATTGTAATGTAGTATCTTTACGTCATCACGATGTGACGTCACTGAAACCTCCCATTGAAAAATCCTGCGTACGCCACTGAGGGGGCATGTTTGTCTAAAGTCTTCATGAAAGTGCTTGTTAGTTCAGACACGTCATCATTTACTGAGCTGTTAGGATTTATTTCGGGGTAATTCTCTAGCGTAGATCCTAGATCAGGGGTGACGAACCTATTTGCTGTCGCGGGCCACTTTGTTACTTACCAATAAGCAAGCGGGCCGCATAACTTTTTAGTCATAAACAGTGGCGTAGCGAGAAATTATAAAAGGGGGAAGCCATAATTTCCATATTTCTTTAAACCGTTTTTTTTTTTTCGGCAGAACAAATTTGAAAATGATTGAGAAACAAGAAAAGCTCTTGTTCTTGGAGGGTCCGGAGGCATGCTCTCTCGGAAAATTTTTGAAAATTTTCATGCTGTAATGGCTATTTGTAGTGCTTTTTGAATAATCCTCAGGCAAATTTTGTTTTAATTTTTTGACCCTGATTCTGAGTGCTTTGCCAAATATGATGCATTTGGCGCGCACATTTTCGATTATGCGTGCTTAAGGCGTAAGGCTTATCGCTCTCGAAGAGGTTCGAAGTTATGGAAAAATTGTATACATCAAAAACTATTTTGAAAATGGCTGGTGGGAGGATGCATACTTCTCATCCTAACCCTTGGATTAGCCACTGGCCATAAGCTACAAAAACCATCAAGAGTCTGGCATGTTTCAGTCACTTGGCACCATTAGTTTTGTTCTTTTTTTACTAAAAGACAGAGTCAAAAAGGGGGAAGGATGGCACAATGGCCCCCCTCTGAATACGCTCCTGGTCATAAACATATCGGATATCGGTCCAATCTTTTTGAAATACTCTTTTTTCATCTTCAATATCTCGTTTTTTCGCTGAAGACAAGCGGCTAATTAAATATTGATTAAAAAACAGAATAACAAATACCTCAAGAAAGCAATAAAATTTGCAAATAATAAATGGTACTGCCACCTCACCAATTCATTTCCGCAAACTCACATAATTCCTACTACTGTAAGGCAAGCTAAGCTCTCACTCGAATAGTTACTCGTAAACTGCTGCACTATGCTGAAGCTGCAACGGACTCGAGTTATGTTATTATTATTTCATAACAATGGATGAACTACTGAATCCTAAAACAGATGACTTGTATTGAGCGTTTATATAACTACTGTGTGATACGCGCTTGATTGAATCAGGGGCTCAGCTTTTGGTATCGCATCGCAAAGATTAGACGGGGAAAAAATGTTTAAAAGTACTGGTCTCGCCAAAATGTTCGCGGGCCGCATGTTCGTCACCTCTGTCCTAGATCAATAAGGAAATCTTCTGTTACAAATGATGTCATACATCTTTTCAACTTAATCTCGCTTTTTTTGTTAGAATTGAGATTTTTTATTATAAGACAGACAGGTAAATGGTCCGAAATATCGAATAAACAAGATTTACTTAAAAGCGTTTTTTTGGTAATGTTAGAGTAAATGTGATCGAGTAGAGAAGGTTTACTAATTGTTGAAGATCTTGTTGGAGCTTCAATTAATAATCTACATCCTACAGAATTTAAAGAATTAAGATAATTTTTTATCTTGGTATTATTTAGTGCTAAAGAATTAATGTTTATGTCTCCACATACGACGTAATTTAATTTTTGGTTTTCCAGTTCTATCAACAAATTCGTGAGTGAAATTTCAAAGGTTTGAAAATTTGTCTCTGGATGTCGGTAAATTACAGCGACAATTATGCATTCATGATTGGCTTCAATTTCTACCCAAGTGTCTTCGCATTTAGGGACATTGAGTGATAGATCTTGGCGTAGTTTATATTTTAAATTTTGCTTAATATACATTCCAGTACCACCAGCATTGGTAGAGAAATCATTGTGAAAAAAAAGATAATTTGGAATTTGCAAATTGAGGCTATAATTATGGCTAATATTTGCATAATAATCTATTCTATAAGGTTTTTGTTTTTTGCCAAATTTCTCGTATTAAAGTGAGCAACTAAAAAAGATTTTAACTTATTTTCCCCCATAATATTAGATATTTGTTTGGGAGTAGAATATGCATCATCATCTAATACAACACAATTATCAGCATTAGTTAGTTTCAGTTCTCTGAAATCTAGATTGCTCAAATTTTGAAAAGGAAGAATAACACTCAAGCAGATGGAACAATAACAGTCTTGACGCTTGGTGGTATTATTTTGCAATGGAGAAGGTTCACAGACTGACAAACAGGTAGCCTGTTGGATGAGAAATTTGCAAGGTATCTTTCATTATAAGGTTTGAGGGATGATTAAAAATCTTTGTAATTATATTTCAATTTGCCGATGCTTCCACGGTGATTATTTCAATTTGCCGTGGCGATGCTTTTACGGAGCGGGTACTCGGAATGAGGTGGAATGTGCAGGCTGACCACTTTGAGTTCTAATGAGGTGGAATGTGCAGGCTACCAGGGCATCGAACCGCTTGAAATATCACTCCGGTTTAGGTTCAAGTTCCGCAAAATTCATTTTTAGCAGCTTAACTCCGGTTCAGGTTTTTCGTCGTTTGATTTTGAAGGTTCAGTTCCAGTTAAAATTAAAAATGCTTTGAATTATCGGGTTCAGGTTCGCAGAAGCAAAAGTTTAAGGGTTCAAATTCGGTTTGGGTTCAAGAATTTAAAACCTTCAATTTGACTTATGTTCTGGTACACAGCTGCGTCCGCATTTTTTTCAAAAATACTCATTGTACTGAGGCTAACTGTACTTTTTAAGAAGCTACTGTAGCTCGTAAGCAATGTCCTCAGCGGCCGAAATAACGTCAAACTAACTTCAGATGTCCTAAACTGCTGTGGGATAGCTACCAAAACAATCATTCTTTAAGGAAAATCTTCTTCAGAACACACACGATTTAACGTAGCGAATGGTTTTTTGCGCCAAAAGTGATAGCACAGTCCAAAAGAGGCGCTCTGCTCTGGGTTAAGGTTAGACAAAAATTATTTTAACGGTTCACATCCGGTTAAGGTTCAAGAGTTTTGATAACCTTGGGTTCAGGTTCGGTTCACTCTATTAACTTATAAAATTTACAGTTCGGGTTCAATGAAAGGAAGCGGTTAATACGGGTTTTCGGTTTACGTTCCGGTTCGACGCCCTGGTCACTACACAGCACAAAAAATAGAATCAAACTCACTCATATTTGCTGCCAGACTGCATCCGGTCATGACAAGGGTTGATCAATGAATAATCACCTACGCAAGAAGCATGAAAAATATTGAATTTGGCCGAGCACGTTTGTTTATGCCAGACGGCCTTTACACGTCACAATGCATCAGCCGTCAGCTACTTGCGTGTGCGTGCGCGCTCCTATCGCAATTTCACCTCAACGCTCCACCTGCTAGTGCGTGTTTAGGTAAGTTACTAGTTAGCACAGTAGTTGATAACTAGTTTATGACTAGTACAGTAGTTAAGTTAGTTTCTTTCCGTACTAGTCTAATCTACTATAGAAATTGAACCGCGCTCAATGCGAAGACGTGGAGTTCCATCGACGTTCAAAATTTCAGTTAAATAGGCGTAAGTGATTTGTGACCGACAGTCAAAGACAAGAACAGTTGAATCTATAAACGAAAAAAATTACCACTGTGGCATCACAGTGGATGTTACGGTGCGGCATTATTGCATCACTGACCAGTAGTATATTGCCTGAGCTGTGTTAAAGATAGTCTCGGCTGCGAATATTTGTTCGATAGGACTCGAATGTGAAAATACTGAATATTAATTAGCACGAAAAGTTTACTATAACTTGAATAGTTAGTCCCCCTCGAAGAATTTTTTTAGAATTAGGGAACCCAGTCCCCCCAGCCCCCACTAAGGAACCCCTGAGCTCCATGCTTTTTTGAAGACCTATGCCGTTGCAGCAAACCTTTTGTTTTTAGAAAACGTCATTTGACTACCGGTACCTTTATCAAATTTGGCCTGCCCCTGAACGTGCAGCTCCCGTACAGCCCCCTCTTACTTTTAAGCTTTTACACAACGCGCTGTACTATTATATAGACATATATTACTACCAATAGGCAATACTTTACATAATTGTTATACCCGTGTGTATGTTATTTATGCATGTTATTGTTGTGTTGACGGTACGGAAATAAAAGACACTAACTAACTAATTAAATTTCGGAATACAATAAATATGGGACGAAAATAGCTTAAAGAGGAAAAATAAAGCCGCTGTAAATCTCAAAACTGGACGTTTCGACAACATAAATTCAGTAACGTGTTCTTGTGGTTCTAGCTACACAGGACAGACTAGACGTAATCTTATTAACAGACTTAAGGAGCATTCCAGTTCGGATAAATCCGAGGTGTGCCGACATTTAATGGACAATCCTGACCATAAAGTGGACTTTGCCAAACCGAACATTCTTAGTAGCTCTGGTGATTCTGCACGCTTATTAATTCTTGAGTCACTTTTTATTCAAAAATATGAACCATTGCTTAACGTTGACTCCAAATCCGCTCCTCTTTACTTATTTAATTGTTGATTTAACTCCGCCAGTCTTTTTATTAGCTTTTGGTTTATGACGTTATAATTATAATACTTATTTTGACCCGTTGCCAGGGTTATGCTATTACTTGTAGTTAGAATTGTAAATTCTAGTTCTTACAGTTTTGTACTGCCTTGCATACACTGCTGATGATGACAGCTGAATTTATGTTGTCGAAACGTCCAGTTTTGAGATTTACAGCGGCTTTATTTTTCCTCCTTTACATAATTTGTTTATTACCAACAGTAAAATATGACCAGTAAGGCTGCTGACTCGAATGATCAGTGATATTTTAGTAACATCCCATGGTTTAGCAACCAAAATAAACACGAGCGGACGTAGACTCGATGACCGCTGGGTTTATACCAGCACTTGGCTCTTCACACCGCTCGTTGGACTGCTGGTGATGGCTGCTGATGTGTTGCGCTTTTTGCGTTGTTACGTAGAATTTTTGTCGGCAACTTTGCATGTGTTGATAACAAATATGCCACATTTGCATGTGCAGTGAACAATAAATAATGAATGAATCTTAATCCGCCCCGGTCCACAGCTAGCACAATTGCCACATTTACACAAGTATGAAATACTGTAGTAGTATTGAGTTTTATATTGTCATGATTGGTAGATTAAACATTCAGTGCTAAACTTATTGAAGTTTAAATGTTAAACTACTCACTGCTGCACCTACCAGTTATTGAAATGTCATGCTAGAGTTGGCCTGAGAAAAAGACGTGGATAAGTTGCGCAAAACAACAACTTTTGTTTCTAGACAACTCCGATTAAACATTACCGCAAAATCAAATTTCAACAAAGGATATATCCCCCTCGTCATAATGCTAGATCTGAAAGCCGGCTGATACGGGCCTTGCGCAAAACTCAACTGATGCGAACCAAACTGTTTGTTGTTCAACTTAATTATCGATTGACTTCACTTCCGAGTTGGTAGTATTATACACAAGGTTACCATTTCGTGCTTATTTTTAAGATTTATGCTTATTTTCAAGGGCAAAGTCTTAGAAAACGTGAATGTGCTTATTTCTAAGAAACGTGCTTATTTTCGAACATTTAGCGGAAAAAATAGCATTTTGCTGACGTGAACACCTTTTTTTGGTCTTCACCGATTTTAAGTGGAAAACAGGACTCTGAGGAGGTGAAGACCTTGTTTTCTGGTCTTCACCGATTTTTAGTGGAAAAACAGGGCTCTGTGGACGTGAAGACCTTTTTGTTTGGTCTTCACCGACTTGTAATTGTTTTCACAATAAAGAGCTTTTGACATTTTGGTAATCTAACTGCAGCGTGCTTGTTTTCTGGTGTGGTCCGGTGGTAACCCTGATTATATAGCCGAAAAACTAAACACTTTTTGTCATCTTTTTAGCATTACGTGGCAAAGAGCTTTAGGCTTTATTTGGTTTGAAAATACCAGGTTGTCACTTGTCAGAAACAGTTGGCGCCGATGTTTTTGCAAATTAATTACCGTATATACCCGTGTATAAGTCGAGTTTCTGGGACACGATTTTAAGGTAAAATTTCAGGGGTCGACTTATACACGGGTAATGTTTTTGGACATGTTGCTGCTGAGTCGAGTTGTATGTGGTATGAAAAGAAAACTCCATTATTACCGGTACTTTATTACCACATGGCCTAGCGGTACCGGGCGCAGGTGACAGATCCTACGTGACGGGTTCGATTCGCGGCTGGAGCCGATCGCATTTGACATATTTAACGGGTGGCTGCTGACTCGAAGAGCGCAAGCTCACTTCGCAGTCTCCCTCAATTACCGTTGAATTTTCTGTTCAATATAATTTGAAAATAACCTCAGTTATTTATTTACCATACATCATTAATACTGGCATACATGCAACTTTAAACACGTGATTGCTTAACGCACGTGTTAAATTGTTCAGTCAGCTACCCGATTTGTGCTTCAAGTAACTAGTAATTATTTCAAAATATTCGCAAATTGCGCAGTCGACGTATACACGGGTAATACCTTTAATGATGCAATTTCTTGTCTTAAAATGCGTATTGACTTATACACGGGGTCGCCTTATACACGGGTATATACGGTAATTCTCTTGCCATAGGTGTTGCCTGGATTTTCAATTGAGAGAGGGGGAGGCTAAAGTATAAAAAATCTTACCCAACAACAGGAACGGATCCAGAAAATTTTGGTGGGGGGATGCAGATTTGAATTAGGTCGAGTGTTAACTAGATACATAGACGTCAGACGTTGAGACGCGTAATAGAACGTCAAAGTTTCATGTCAGAAACGTATTCAAAGTTTTTTTAGGGAGGGCACCAAAAAATGTGACATCTTTTATAAACGTAGACCTATATGTTTTTCCGGCGGAGTAAACTTGAAGCAGATTAAGGAAAAAACGACTGTAGGGGATCCGGGGGCATGCTTCTCCAGAAAATTTTTGAATTTTTACATGGTGTAATGGCCTTTTTAGTGCTCTTTGAACAAATTTTGATCAAACTTTTTGCCCCTCATTTGGAGTCCTTCACCAAATAGGATGCATTTTGTTCGCACGTTTTCGGTTTATGCATGCTTACTTCAGGCCAGGAGTGGATCCCGAAAATTTTGGTGGGGGTATGCAATTTTGAATTAGGTTGAATGTTTACTACTCTAAATACAAAAACGGAGGACGTCTGGACGCAGAAAAGAACGCAGTGGCGTAGCGAGGGTATCCTGCGCCCCGGGGCAAACAAAAATTTTGCGCCCCCTGTGTTTTACAATTCTATGATTATCTGTACCAGCAGATTCGCCTTGTCTTCGTAGATCCGCTAACAATGTAAACTCTAAAAACGCTTATCTGTTTTTAAAAATGAGCGATATTTTATTTAACGGTGCGGCAATTTTTCTGAGCCAGAGGCGAGCCGGTGAAAACTTATCACATGCAATCCCTTGAGTACCATCAGAAGACATTGTGGAGAGAGATGCAGAACGAAATTGGCAGCTTTTTGGCAAAATTACATTTTTTGCTCAAATACTGTAGAATAGATCGTCCCAACTGAATGTCAAGGATACAAAAGACACACTACAGGACCCCCCATCCAGGGCTTAAAAGAGAGGGGCTGGGGATTACAGGGGGCAATCTGCCCCGGGCTCATATGCGTGTAGGAGTCCATGAAAGAGCATTTTAGTCCATCATAGAGGTCCCAAAGTAGTGTGGTGAGAGATTCCCTTAGCTGTCGAAGAGCCCCGGATTCCATTTGGAGGCCCCGAATTATGGTTGAAGACCATTTTGTTATTTTTGGAGAGGCCACATAGCCGTCAAGGGTCCCCGGTTTCCATTTGAGGTCACCGAATTTCGGGTAAAGACCTTTTTTTTTGGAGACCACTTAGCCGTCAAGGGGACCAAGATTCCATTTAAGGGCCGAGAATTGTGGGTGAAGACCTTTCTTTTCTTTTATGGAGACGACAACATCCCAACGGTCGGCTAGGGGCCCACACTGGGGATAGCTGCCCACATCAAACTGCAAAGCTTTTTCGCTCAAAATCTCAACAAGAAGTTTGACCGTCGATCTGAAAAAAAGGCAATCCAGAAAACGGAGTTGCATTTCATATAGGGCAATCAAGCGCTCAGCTGCAAATTTATCCTACGATACTGCAATTGTTTCACATTTGTAACTAAATTATCTCATCAGCAGCAAGGGGGCTGCGCTTCGCAACCCCTAAATTGCCAGATTTTTCCCTATTTTCTCATTCTGTGATTGCTGTCAAATACTAAAAATATCCGCATTGGAAATCACGGTCTACACACCAATCACGGTAGCAAAACAATACAAACTGCAAAAGAAAACACCCAGAAAAAGCCATTGAGGCAAAGCTTCAGTTTCGTTAATGTTTCGATCGGCACTTGTCCGCTGTATTATCAAAAAGGGCCAATTCGTTAAAAAAGTTTAGGATCACTGTGGTGTAGGTTTAGCACAGTATTACAGCCAGCGACTATACGCGTTTCTTAATCGACTTACCAACAATCTTCAGCATCCATCTACCGCTCAAATAATGAAAATCTAATACTGTAGATACCTATCGCTTCTTTACTTTTCTTCTAGTAGAGTTCTATTTCCTTCTGTTTAATTGCTGCAAAGTCGAATAACTGTGTACGCGCAGTTTCAAACCTCTTTGTGATGTCATAATGGAGTAAACGGGCGATTTGTGATCGGGTGTAAAGAGTGATTTCACTTCTCTGCCAAAAGCATATACAGGTGTCAGATGCATTGCAAGAAATTGATTGTTTTAAAGTTTAAAAGATTACGTCGAAACTGAAGTGTATAAAATCACTGTTTTGTGCGCCCCTTTGGTGCGTGATTTGTGATCGGAAGTAAGGCGTGATTTAAATCCTTTGCGAACAGCATACGTTACAATACAGTAATCCACGAAGTAGTTTTTAAAATTTGTGTGAATACGTCAAAAAAAGAGTATAAAAAGAACTTCTTGGTACGCTCCTAGGTGGTGCGCCCACGGGCGCGTGCCCCCACTTGCCCCCTCGCTACGCTACTGTTGTTTTTTCCCGTGTCCCGTTTTGCCCCACCTTCCCCTACGGTGCGTACCAGTCTACTACTATCAGACGATGTCTGCCACCGGTGCAATCTTGCTTGTGATCGGCTTTTTACCCTTGTTGTGAAATTTTTGCACGCCCCATTTGGCGCCCCTGTACCTTGGCGCCCCTGTACCTTGGCGCCCGAGGACATATGTACCCCCAGCCCCCCCCCTACGCTACGCCTCTGAAAAAACGTGAATAAGCCCTTTTAAAATGTTTCATGTCTGAGGCGTAATCAGAAATGTTTTTAAGGAAGGGCACGAAATTTCGACATTTTTTCACGCGTAGTTTTTTCCGGCAGAATTAATTTGAAGCAAGTTGAGGAACAAAAAAAAAAGGCTCCAGAGAGTCCGGGGGCATGCTTCCCCGAAAAAATTTTGAAAATTCACGTAGGCCTACTGTAACAGCCATTTTACTGCATTTTGAACAATTTTCGGGCAAACTTTATCGCAATTTTTTGCCCCTAATTTTGAGTGCTTCGTGGGCATCTATACATGGCGTTCTACAAACCGGGTTTCACATAAGCCGACACAAGATAACCTTTTGCTTTTACTTGACTAGAGACATCTTCTTTGATGCAGGACTTGTACAGCGGTGTTTTTTTCGCTCAGGTCTTAAACATTTTAACCACTTTTCATGCAACGTTTCAGCATTTTGTATTGCTGAAACTTTTACAGGTGCAGAAGCGCTCAAATTTAAGGAATGCATAGCACAGTGAAAATAATATATTTTCGGAGATTCGTTTTGAACAATTGAGCGACGCTTGGCCTGACCGTTCGCTGGCCATTGAGGCTGCGCTATCATAACTACGGCCAACGCAAAAAGCAAAATTGTATTGCATTTCTCCTTCGTAAGCCCACTTATGAAAAGCCCAGCCAGAAAACAGTTACGCAATGGCAAGTAGGCTATTTATCATAATTACCAAGATCCTTGTTTTTGTCCAAGTAGATTGGGGGGGACTTTAGAAATTTTACTAAAAGTCTGGAAACGGCGGGTTGACACAATTCGCAGGTGTGACCAGGAGAATTTTCTGGCGCAAGGCTGCGTAACCAAGGTTAGGGCAGTATACGCACTAAGCTGGCCTTATAGCTGTTGACTTGATTAGACTCCACTTTGTAGGACTACCAGCCAACCTACCCTTTTACCTCAAAGTCAGCCTACTTTGCGTTTTAACAGCTCAGATGGCGGAGTGGTAAGAGCGTCCGCCTTGGGAGCTGTAGACTCGGGTTTGATTCCGATTCGGGTCAAACCAATAACTTAAAATTGGTATTCACAGCTTCCCTGCTTAACGTTCAGCATTACAAGGACAGTGTGGAGAACAAGCCAGCAAGGTTACTTGTAGTGCTCTTGGGAAAGGCACTTAGCGGGATTCCCCCCCATCTTAGTGTGATAGACAGGTGGCTGGCAACTTCAAAGCTAGCTCGTATAGCGCATTGATCGCTTTCTTGAGATAGGACGACAAATATGCAACTAAAGAAAGAAAAAAATAAGAAGATTGAAAAAGTAAGTTCTATTCAAAATTCATCAGGCCTACGTTCGAGCTTGTAACGTTGTAAGTACGCAACATTCAGCTTTTTCTTTTCAAAGCCAAGAAGAATTTGTAATAATCTTATGATGAGCTGAAAAATAAAACTTTTAACGGACGATTTCTTCAAAAAACGTTGACCCTTGTGTGCCAGGCTATATTGTTTTCAACAGTCCTCCGCACCCAGGGCTGCATCAAGCCTTCCTTTGCAGACCTAATTTTGACGTTACGGCAAACTTTTCGTTCTCGGAGAACGCCGTTTGACTACTGGTATAAGTTTGGCACGTTCCTGAACTGGGAGTCCCGGTGCATCCCCCCCCCTCTTAATCCGACCCAGTCCGCAGTTAGCATCATTGCACTATTTTTTTAGCATTTACAGAAGTTTGAAATACTGTAGTATTGAGTTTTATACTGTCACAATTAGCAAGCTAAATTACTAAACTTATTGAAATTATTAAACTACTCACTGATGCACTGACCAATAATTATTGAAATGCTATGCAAGAGTTTGTCTGAAAAAAGAAAAGTTGTTCTGCAGTACATGACTTTCAGCATTGGAATTTTTTTTAATTTTTCTGGCTACTTGGTGTTACTTGTGTTGCAATCAAGCATCAACATCGAAGGAGGTGTTGGTAAGTGAATTGAATTTAAATTTTTGAAATTGCAATTCCTGATGGATTTACACTGAAGGTCAAACTACAATTTGGTCATTCGAGACTTGAGGCCATGGGTGCAAATCTAGATGGGGTATATCTCCCCCAATAATTCGGCTGCATCCCCCCCCAATATTTTCATGCCCCACATCAGCGAACTACATAAACTTTTTTTTTTGGTCTTCATTACATTTTGGGCAAGAAATTGGTCATCTGGGAAATGATGACCTTTTTCTTGGTCTTCACTTCATTGCACTTCACTGTGGTGGGCAAAAATTTGGGCTACCACGCGGGGGTGTCAAATTTGCTAAATCATCCCCCCAATCTCGATAAATGGCCAAAAATGGTCAATTTTGCAGAATCATCCCCCCAATACTCAACATAGATTTGCACCCCTGCTAGAGGCTGCAATCCATCTTACGGCAAGCAGTAGGGTAAGCTGGATAAATGAAGCCCATACTAATAAGAACGGTCTAGTTCAGGGCTACTCAACAATAATCAGGTCCGGTTTGGATAAAAAATTTCATCAGTTACAAAGATCCCCCCCCAAAAAAAAAAACGATACCAGCCGGTTGGCTGAGTGATTAAAACATTACTATCGGTGCGGAAAGTTCAAGGTTCAAGTTCCGGGCCTACCAAATTGGACATAGGTAACATCAGCAGTACCCTGCTGTCCACATGTTCAGATTAAGTGGTTCCAAAGGCCGACAAATTTTTGCTTCAAAATCAATTTTTTGATTCATAGCCAATTTGTTGATGTCTTAATTAATACTAGAGATTATTACATCAAAAATTCGATTGTGATGCAGAAAGCCCTTGGGCTTTTGGAACTGTACTTACTGGACAAGTGTACTGGGAAAGTGTTGCCAACGGCTTGCCACCACTTCGATGTTTTTTCGTAGTTTTAAGATGTGTTGCCTAGGCGCTAAGCTGCAAAAATAGGGCCCCGTCACATGAGCTGGTTACACGCCTCGACGTACTACCGGTACCGTGAAGATTTGATTTTGAAAAAAAAAAAAAGATGTCTTGTTTCATTAGTTTTTGATAGATTGAGTAATATCACAGTTGGTTGCTTTTTAGAATGTGGTGTGATGACGTGAGTTCAATCCGATCTTTATTGAGAAAACATCGCACTTTTTTTAAAAGTATTTACCCAAAGCACTTCATCTCCCACCGTAGCTTTAATTTTCTGCATTTTTCTCTTATACACCAACTTCATTCTCCATCTTAGCATCGCTCATTTCCTTTTACCTGGTACTAAATTTTGGAATTCTCTCACTTTCTTAAAACTCGACGAGCACCGGCGCTCCCCATCGCATTTACCGTTATTTTTTTACTAGCTACCTTCCGTTGCGATTCATTATTTCTTTAAAAATACTAACCTGGTACCATTAAATAAAAAGTGCCTACAGTCGCTGTTTTTGACGCGCTACAAAATAAGATTTCGATCTTTCTGGAGAACCAAAATGTATAAAAACTCGTCGAATTTGCTCTTGCACTGTAGGTTTGTCGAATAGCTTATTAGGTAATTTGTTTATCGGTGAACCTTTGAAGTTCGTAGTTGAAAAATATCTAAATCTCAATTCAGCCTACGTTTTTAAAAAAATTTTCCAAGTAAAATATTTCTACTCTGCAAAGCAAGCTGAAATATCAAAGAAAAAAAAAAAAAAAAAAGAAATCTCCATTATACTCGCGGTATTACGCCCAAGGGTGTAACATTAACTGGCGGGGCAGATCTCTGAGGCTTGGCGCCTAAATTAATTAGACCATGCTTGGACTATTGCTTGGGAATCCTTTGTCTGCACAACCTAAAACGGAGATATACGCATTCCTTCTGGAGGTATAGGTATTCCTTCTGAAGGTATAGGTATTCCTTCGGGAGGTATAGTTATTCCTTCTGGAGTTGTAGGTAGTCCTTCTGGAGGTATAGGTTTTTCTTGTAGGGGTATAGTTATTCTTTCTGGAGGTGTAGATATTCCTTCTGGAAGTATATATAGAGATTCCTTCTAGGGGTAGAGGCATTCCTTCTGGAGGTGTAGGTATTTCTTCTGGGGTATAGTTATTCTTCTGAAACAGTAGGGGCTAGGTACTTTTTCTGGAGGTATGGACATTCTTTCTGGAGGTATAGACATTCCATCTGGAGATATAAGCAGTTTTGCATCCCTTCTGGGGACCACCAAATTTTTCATTGAAAATGGGCCTATCTAAGACGAAAGAATCTAAGGCTTAAACCAAGATTTCTGTGGCATTTTTCGCCACAAGCTTTTGGCCACTAAAGATTTCTTACTTTTGCTGTCATCTATCTGCATTGTTCAAAGTCTATATTATTTGCAGGTGTCGCATCCGTGACTGCAACTTACATTGCAGCAGCGCTGTTCAGCATCACCATAACTCCGATTTTGTTGCGAGGTTTAAACACCAAGAAGTGCGCAATTTTATGTGAATTTACCTATTTAATATACATTTTAATGAATTTCTACCCTGGTAAGTTTGATTAGTTTATGCTGTAAATTCTGGTCTAGTTATATTCATGCTGTGGCGTAAAAGAGTTTTCCAACTTTTAAATTGGTTTGGCTATGTATAACTTCATGAAAGTTATGACCACATTTGGTTGACAAATCCATTTTTATTCCTAATGCGCAAACAGATTTAGCGTCTTCGAAAAGAAAAAGTGAATCCAGAGCTATGATCGTAACTTTGTGACTGAACGTTTTGATAACGTTTGCTGGACTCTGACAGCTTAGATGGCCAAGTGGTCAGAGCGTCCGCCTCTGCAGCTGTAGACTCGGGTTTGATTCCGAGTCGGGTCAAATCAATGACTTTAGAATTATTCATAGCTTTTTTCAAAATTATATTGAACTGAAAATTCAACAGTAATTAAGGGAGACTGCGAAGTGAGCTTGCGCTCTTTGAGTCAGCAGCCACCCGTTACATATGTCAAATGCGATCGGCTTCAGTCGCGACGAACCCGTCACGTAGAATCTGCCACCTGCGCGCGGAACTAGCTTTCCTGCTTAGCGCTCATATTAAAGGAACAGTATGGAAAACAAGCAAGCCGAAAAGTTTACTTGTTGTGCCGTTGGGAAAGGCACTTAGCGGGATTCCTGTATCTCGATGTGGTAGACAGACAGCCGGCAATTCTTATGCGAGCTCGTTAAAGCGCTTTGATTGCTTTCTCGTGATAAAAGCATAAATATGCTGATAAAAAACAATACTCGGTAAATTCGAGTAGATTCCTTGTTAATAAGTCCGCGGACCCAAACTTAAACTACCTTTTTGCCAACAGTTTTTTCTTTGCAGATTATTTCACTCTTATTCCTGCTGGGATCATCGTTGGAATCGGCGAGGCGACTTTGTGGCCAATAATGACTTTGTACAGCATTCATTTTGCGCGATTATATACTCAGCATAGTCAAAAAAGAGAGGAATTTTACGCGACCGAGTTTGTTGGATTGTTATACTTGGCATTTAACTGCAGCTGGGTAAGTGTTGTCTGACTGTACCTTTGACAACGACTCGCAGTTATGAGCTGCGCAGTGGCGTAGCGAGAAATTTTAAAAAGGGGGAGGGGGCATAAAACCATTAAAAAATCTGGTATATTTCAGTCACTGAGCAGCATTTTATCTTTTTTTTTACAAAAAGGCAAAGTCAAAACAAAGCCATGGCACAATATTCCCCCCTTTTTAGTACGCTTCTGGAGTTATAGAGCTAAAAAATGCTGTATTTCCAATGTAACTTTCTGTAGCGCATTACAGTTTTCGTTGCCTGGGCCACAATATTTTAGCCCTTGGATTCTTATTCATTATTACAAAAACCCACCTAAAAACACAGTTTTCAGGTAAGTATAAATTTCAGGTGTTCGGAAATCTTCTTAATTATGCCATTTTGTATGGCGGAAAAACACCAATTTTGCCGGAACACGACAACAACACTGAAACGATGGTGACTTCGACGGGTCGCGATTTGTCGGTTTGCGGACGAAACGATTGCCAAGATCCAAATGTGACTGACCAAAACCTGAGCCGATATGAACCTACTTCTGAGACGTTGGTGTATATATTAATTGGGGTTACAGCTGGATTGGTTTTATTGGCAATAGTAGTTCAAACATTTTTTGTGATAAACGTTCACACGAATGAAAAAAGGATTGAGTTTTCGGTTGTGGAAGATATCAGTGATGAAGTCGAAAATAACATACCAAGTTCAAATAAACAAGTAGGTTTACCACGAAATTTTTAGATCTCTTGGCCTAGATCTAGCGAAAATTTGTTTCGTAGCAGCTTTCATCGCAATCTCTGTTTTCTTGTTTACTTTAAAAAAATGTAATTACTTGTATATCATATCGTCAAATCAAAACAAAAATCAAATCTTTATCACGCTCCCGTTATTACGCTGAAGCGTGTAGCGAGTGGCGGGGCCCATCTTCGCTATTCAGCGCCTGGGCAACACAGCTCCCAAGAAACGTCGAAGCGGTGGCGAGACGTTGGCGACGCTTTGTCCGGTTTGACCACATCGGTATCGAACCCCAGTCCTCGCGAACCGATAGCAATGTCTTTACGACTGAGCTAACCGGCCTATTCAACACATATTACGCGGGCGTGGGCATCGTCATTAACCAACTCAGTGAAATGCTTGGTATTATTCGCTTCAAGCCAGACTGTCTTGAATAGGTTTGATGGTAGACTTTCTGTTGAGTCTGTGGTGCGACGCAGCATATACCTTGAATGCTTTTATTAAAGTACTAAAAACTAAATACTGTAATGCATTCAGGTATGCTTGGTTGTGATTAGCATTTACCGCTAGCTTAGTCAAGGTTGGTCTAGCCTTAAATAAGAAACCTTACTGGGATGTATTTGGGTTACTGCTTCAAATTTAGAGTTTTACCATAACAGAAAAACATCGCATATGATTTTTGTCACAATAAACCAATAATTTTGAGAAATTGCTGTTTCTTATTGCCTTGTTGAAGGCAGTAAGCAGCTAGAAACAGTTGTTGTTTGCGTCGTTTACGACAACCATCATTGCAATATAGAAATTCAACTCTTGTATCCACACTTTTTGACTTGTACCAGTGGATGTGACGTTTAGTTCAGCGGTAGCAAATTTATAAAAACAAACTAAAAAATTTTGGAAATTAAAAAAATCAAATCTTTTTTAACTCTCCGTATTACGCCAAAGCGTGTAGCGACTAACGAGTTGCAGGGTGCATATTCGCTCCAAGACAACACAGCTCCCAAGCATTGTGGCTCGGGTGGTGAGCCAATGACGTCTGTGTTCGATTTGACCGGCCCGAGAATCGAACACCAGAGCTACCGCGCCAATAGCGATGTCATTGACCATTAACGCTAACCGGCCGGTATAAAAAGTTCAGCGAATAGCAAAGCTGGAAAACACCGTGAACTAACTGCTACAAGCAATAGGCCTATCTATTGCGCTTTCGTCAGCTTTTCGTAACTGGTGGATAAAATGAAGAAATTTACTCAGATTTTACGTTTGTGACCAGTGATGTAGTGAGAAATTTTAAAAGGGAGGGCCATAATTTCCACATTTTTTTCAAGCAAATTATTTGGGTGGAACAAATTTGAAGCAGATTGAGAAACAAGAAAAGCTCTAGGGGGTCCGGGGACATGCTCCTTCGGAAAATTTTGAAAATTTACATGCTGTAATGGCTGTTTTAATAGTGCTTTTTGAATAATTTTCAGAAAAATTTTGTGTAAATTTTTTGACCCTAATTCTGAGTGCTTCGACAAATATGATGCATTTTGTTCGCACATTTTCGGTTTACGCGTGCTTAGGGCGTAAGGCTTATTGCTATCGAAGAGGTTCGAAATTATGGAAAAATTGTAGGTTACACACAGGATACATCAAAATATTTTTGAAAATGGCTGGTGGGAGGATGCGTACCCTCACCCTAACCCCCTGGACCCGCCCCTGGCCATAAGCTGCAGAAACCATCAAAAGAGTCTGGCATACTTCATTAGCACCCTAGTTTTGTTCTTTTTTAATAAAGGCAGAGTCAAAAGGGGGGCATGACACAATGCCCCCCCCCCCCTTAAATACGCTCCTGTTCGTGACCTAGATTGCTTTAATGATAGATAATTACTTTTTTTTTGCAGTCAATAATCCAGTTGGTCACTTCTACTATGAAAGCTACGTTTTTTCATTTGATCAAACCGAAGCAGTTGTTCCTAATTCCGTTTTCCCTGTATTGCGGTTTGGTTTTAAATCTTGTGTTGAGTGAAGTACCGAGAGCTTATGGATCTTGTGTTAAAAACGTTGATCAAGTAATCGGCATAGATAAGTGTCCTTGTTGTAGGACTTGTGGTGATACCAGGTTAACTTACGTCGAATTTTCCCACAGGTCCGCATTCGGTTTCTTGATTTGCTTATAGCCTATTAAAATGCGTTAGTTGCAACCTTGCAGTCTTGTTGCAAGTGTACGATGGAGGTGCTATAAAAAACTCGCTCGACGCGACAATTAGCGAACCTTCTGGCTTTTTCGCCACATAGTTTCGTTTTAATGCTGAACGCCGAATCGAAAAGGTGCCAGAGGGTCAATCTTACTTCCTGAGAGTTTAGTCTTTGCTTTGAACCCAGCCCGCATGACGTCAACTCCAGAAGCAGACGCTCTACTCAATAGAGATAGGCTGTCTGTAAATAAATGGTCAATTCATGAAATTTTGCAGGTGGGTTTGCTGATTGCTTTAAGTGGAGGAGCTGATGCTTTGTCTTCTTTAGTTAGTACAAAAATCAGCAGCCGCTTTGGCATCAATGTTACCATGGCAATTGGATTCTGTCACGACATAGGATTTTATATTTTTTGTTCATTTTGGATTCCAACCGAAAGCACAACGTGGTTGGTCTATATAGTTTTTGTTTGTGCCGGAACTAGCGATGGAATTTGGCAGCCGTTAGTAAATGGTAAGTTCCATCAATCCAAAGGCCAAAAAATCAAATCTTCATTGTACTCGCGGTATTACGCCGAAACGTGTAACGAGTGGCGAGCCCATCTTCGCGGCTTAGCGCCTGCGCAACACAGTTCTTGCAGAAAATATCGCAGCGGTGGCAAGCTGTTGGCATCACTAAGCCGATTTACATGCACAATTTAAGCGGGTTAACCCGCTAAATCAAACCCGCTTACGTCAAACGCAAACTTACGTCGTTCTGCTTCAGTAAGCTTTGCGGGTTGGAAATTACTCTCATGCAACAGGTAGGTTCAACCTGCTCAAAAATGCGTTAAAAAATCAGCCGGTTAAACTAAAAAATCTCCTTAACTAAAAAATCTCCTTAACTAAAACTGAAGCGTGTAACCCGCATAATCAAACCCGCTCATGTAAATAGGCCTACTGTGCCGATTTGATCGACCAGGAAATCAAGGTGCAGATTTACCGCACCGATAGCGTGCGCTTAGCAACTGTTCGCACCCGCCGGTAAATCCATACGTTGCAATAGTTAGTATTTGTCAACTCAATGAAACTCTGTCATGCGTTTTTGGAGCAAATTTTGATGCGTGTTGCCTCAAACAAAAATTTTGCTTCGTCGTTGGTTTTAGCCTCAAGAAAAGCATCGCAGCTTACTGTCATTCATAGTACGTTTTTACTTTCTCAAAATCGCAAAAAAGCAATTTTATTTAATTTAGATGTATGCGCAGAGGGATTGATTTCTTGCTCTTCTGACACACCAGCGTATAGTTTCACTTAATTGTAGACTTTTCATCGTTTACTGTAGGCTAAGCTACTTCTTGATTTCGACATGAAATGTAGTGTGAGATATTGGTTAAGTAGCTGATAGAAAAATTGCCCAAAGCCTTGTTAGAACTATGCACACATTTGCATAAGCTGCTCCACCATTACTTTCTTAGTTATTCTCAATCATAAGCTCGCAATGTGATTGCTTCAGCGCAGATGAAACAATAACTTAAAACGAAATGCTGGCGCCGAAAAGATAATGCTTGAAATAAGTGGTGTAGCTACGGAGGGGGAAGGACTTGGATATTGGCTTTCCTCTTTTTGACGAAGCCTATCTTAGAGAGTATCGCATTCTGTGGACTATTGTTATAAGTTGCAACCCCTGACTTTTCCACTGGCTGCATTCCTGCTTGAAATGTGCATAGTGTAGATGCAGTTATCTTTTCTCAATCTACATTTGAAAAAGTTTACTACGTATTCAAATCAGAATCTTCGTTATACTAGTGGCGGGGCCTATCTGCACAGCTGAGCGCCCAGGCAACGCAGCTCCAAAAAAGCGTTGCAGTGGCGATGAGCCGTTGGCGACACTGTCTCCGATTGGACCGGCCCGGGAATGAAACTCTAGATCTTCCGCACCGCAAGTAATGTCTCGATAGCTGAACTAACTGGCCGGTATGCAACGTATTTGAATTAAAAAGCTTGATAAGGCCAGAAACAGTTTTCTGTCAGTTCCGTGTAGGCCTAATGATGATTTTTTTAGGTATGCACACAACGTATTTCCCTGAAAATCTCGGTCTTGCATTAAGCGTTTGGAACTTGTTTGTAATTTCGGGAATAGCCTGGGGTGCTGGGTGGAGCACCCTACTCTGTGTGGGCACAAAAACTTATTTTTTAATGGGCTTTCTCTGTTTTTCAATTTTTTGTTACGGTAAGTAGCCTGTATTCGTACATTTATTAGCGTAGTGTAAAGGTGATATGCAGGCTTGTCCATGGGACATATTTTTCTGTCCCATCCCATTCCATAGCAATTTATGCCTGTCCCATCCCATCCCATGGGATTCCCATCAAAATACAATTCAATAAATTTTATTAAATTTGTGAAAATTTACACCATCTAAGATTTTTTCTCTTCTCATTTCTAAGATTAATTGAAAATTTTCAGTAAAAACACGGAACTTTAAGATTACGCCATTTTCCAGTAATCGGTGTCCAAGTACACCATCTGGCAACTATGGTGCAAAGCATCACTACCTTGTAACAACAAGGCTAAGGGAAAATCTTTTATAAAGAAAAAAGTGGACTAAAAAGAATTTTTTAAAGCAAAAAAGTATAAAACCTAAAGTTAGGTATGACATTATCAAGACGCTGTCACATGGCTACTGTCCCATGGGAATCCCTGGTGATACATCCCTGGACAAGACATCCCTGGACAAGACAATCCCTGGACAAGCCTGGTGATATGCTGCGCGCGAGAAAAATGCTGCAATAACGTGGAGTAACATAGATCATATGACGTACTATCGATTTTATATTTCTCGATAAACTTTCATCAATTCGTCATTCATACTGTATAAGTGAGCTAACAACGCTCATTAAAGCCTGACCTACTCTGCAACATAGCATCCAGGTCAGGTGTTGGCACAGCCGGGGGGGAGGGATACCAAAACATTGTCTCCTTTTTTGTAGAAGCCCACTCTGAAGTGTGTTTAGAACATAATTATTATATAATTCCATAATCGTTGGCCTTTTTCAACTTGACCCCCATAAGGTTTCCTGATATGACTCCTGGGTCCAAGTAGCTCTGATACTGGTTTACAAAGTTGTCGCAATGATGCAGTAGTGGATACACTGTGATTGCCATTTTTCTTTTTATAGTCTTTAATAGGACTCCGCCTAGTCTTGAGCCGAGGCTCTTGACTGCAAGTTTGCTAATGGCGAGCAATGCTTTGCACCGTCCATAACTTGTCCTCTTGTTTTGCAGTAATATCTCGCTTTTTGCCTGATGAAAAATCGTCAACGAAGGTGAAACAAAATCATTGAAAAAGTCATTTTCAATTTATTACTGGATCAACATTATACCGAATACGTTGAAAAATGCCCATTGCATTTACAGGCCTACATATTGCAGAAAACAATGAAAGAAAATTAATTATTTATTAAACGCTATTTACATAAAACCGCTACCGGTACATTTTATGCATGATTTCGAAACTCACCATGAATTCAATCACATGAAAGTACACAAAGCATTTCAATTCACCTCTACGTTGTTTACATCGTACCGATAGGCCTATGAGCAAATGAAATCACAGAAACGTAAAAACTCGTTGCTTAATTATAATTAGCCTATATCTGAAAAAACGTAGAAACAAGATTACTATGCATTGCAATCGCGAGGAAAGATTGCAAGATCATGACTTAAATTTCTGGGATTTGCAACATTTCGGTGAATTATATGTTTGATTTTTGTTGTAAACGCAAAATTCACGTTTTTGTGCGACTGGTTTCGGCAACACCGAGTTTTGAAATTCCAGCGCCTACAGTAGCTAACGTTGTGAATTTTGCTCAGAATACCGAATAGGAGTTTAAACGTTCGTTTGTCAAATTTACGTCGCTCTACCACAATTTTATTTAGCGTATGGGTTGATGCGAATCTTATGTTGCAGAAGCCAGGGCTTTGCAAATAGCGCCCCATAAACTGTCAGCGATGCAATTACAGTATATTCTAAAAAATATAAGGTGCACATACACTCTGGCCGATGAAAAATACGATTTGTGAAAAACAATCGTTTAGAATAGAAAAGATTTTGCATTTCTCTGAAAATTACACTAAAGAAAACATTTGCCACTTTTGTATTTGTGGCATATTTAGGCTATCCTCCTATCACGAGAAAGCAATCAATGCGCTATACGAGCTCGCTTAGAAGTTGCCAGCCATCTGTCTACCACATCAAGATGGGGGAATCCCGCTAAGTGCCCTTTCCCACTGCCACAAGTAAACTTGCCGGCTTGTTCTTTACACTGTCCCTTGCTGAGCGTCAAGCAGGGAAGCTGTGAATACCAATTTTAAGTCATTTGGTTAGACCCAATTCGGAATCAAAGGAAAGTCTACAGCTCCCGAGGCGGACGCTCTCACCACTCGACCTCCTGAGCTGTTACATCAAACGTAAGAAAAAAAGTTGCTGCGAATGCAACAAGCAGGACGTCAAAATTACCAAACTGCTTCCTTGTTTGGATTTTTGATACAAAATTTGAAAGGAACTTGCATTTAGCATCTACCGTACGAAGATATTGCGAAAAAGCATTGTGTTAGCGAATTGACATTGCTAATGCAGCATTTTTTTTCTTTCAAGTACAAACGAGATAGCAAGTACGGCTGTAGAATCCTTTCAAAAGTTACAAGAAGCCTACTCAAAAAAGATTTTGCAGTAATATAATCAATAAGCGCTTCCCAAAGCTTTTTCCAATTCTTTAAACGCAATTCTTTCAACTGGTTGATATTGCCAGCACTTCTGCATTAATGCAAATATCTTTCCAGAGCAGTATTCCATTTCTTCAAACTGCATGCGATAGCCATCTCGAACCTTTTCTACAACTTCATCATTTGATAGTTCTAAAAACATTTTATGGAAATTCATTCAAACAGATGCTGGTTAATTTTTTTGTTTTTCACGTTGAATTGTTGACATTTCAATAAATATCCTGGCAATCATTGCATTGCACGTAGCCTAATCAAAATCACAGCACAGCGCGAAAGTTCATCCGAATTTTTACATTGCTGGGCTTTATAAAATGCGCCCTATTAATGAGGCGCCGTTGTACAAAAAACACGATTTAGAAAATTTTGTACGAATTTTCAGCATCAGTTCCACAGTTTTACAGCTATTTAGTTGAAGTGAAGTGAACTGCAGCTAAAACGGTTCAAAAAACAGGGCGCTTCGCAGTGACAGGGCCTGGCGGTACCGCGTGCTGGTGACAGATTTTACGTGACAGGTTCGATTCGCGACTGGAGCCAATCGCATTTGATATATATAACGGATGGCTGCTGATTCGAAGAGCGCAAGCTCACTTCGCAGTCTCCCTCAATTACTGTTGAATTTGCCGTTCAGTATAATTTAAAAATAACTACCTGTACGGACTTTATGGACACCCTGTATATCTACACATTTCATTATGTTAAAAAATGGTTCAGCGTTTTTTTTGATCGTGTGTGTTTTTGTTATTTCTAAGCCTTAGTGGGGCATGGTTTGTTACATGTAATTCTGATCAGTAAAGCAGAAGGTTAGATCGGACAAATTTTGTTTGCCCACTTTTCGGCTTTGTCAATGAGGTATTTGCATTTTATAAATACCTGTATATGCACTCAAAAATGCTTAGTTGTAATTCGTGCATAGTTAGAATCAGTGGTGTGAAGTAACGAAGCAGTTTTACTTAAGTAGACTACTTAAGTATTAACACAAGTAAACTTGCCGGGTTGTTCTTCACACTGTCCCTTAAATGCTGAACGTCAAGCAGGGAAGCTATGAATACCAATTTTAAGTCATTGGTTTGACCCGACTCGGAATCGCACCAATCCATAAGCAGACGCTCTGTGCCCAGGGTTACCACCAGTGATGAAGGTCTCAAGACCGGTCTCGGTCTCGAGACGGATTTTTAGCGGTCTTGGTCTTGGTCTCGAACATATTTTTGTGGTCTTGGTCTCGAGGTGTTGTGGTCTTGGTCTCGTACGGTCAAAACTGGTCTCGAGACCGGCTTGTTTTTTGATACACCATGCAAACCTTTTGGCTGTTTTTTAAAACATGTACTATTGTTGCAAAATGAGAAACTGCAAAAAGAATTCTGACTACTATTGCAATGGATGCTGCTTCTGCACTCGTATAATGTTTCGTTTAGGCCTAAATCTATTGACAGAGGTGATGAATACTTTTGTCCCTGCATAGTTAAAATTTTTCAAATTTAAGCAGTAAATTACAAACGATTTTTTTCTCGTACATTTTAATGTTAGAAGTTTAGCCAAAAACAAGAATTTCCCATTGACATGGCAAGATTGCCAGCTGCAATCGCAATCGCTGAAACGAAATTAAATTTGAATCGCATCTCTAATATCCCTCATTAAAACTTTTTTCGTTGTGACTCTACAATTAACTCATGCTGTGGGGTTGGCATTTTTGTTAAAGAGATCGTAGAGTTTTGCAGGCTTAATGATTTGTCTCTACAAACTCCTCTTTGTGAAAATCTCTGGTTGCAAATTGAAGGAAGAGCAACTAATATTATCGTAGGCGTTGTTTATCGCCATCCAGGTAAAAACATTTCATGTTTTTAAGACGAACTCCATTACAAACTGTTAAATCTTGAAGCAAAACTGAACTATACAGTTTGCGGTGACTTTAACATTAATACCTAGGGAAAAAATTCAAAAATATCGGATTATATTAATGATTTATACTCTATAGGTTGCAATCAGATAATAGATATGTTCCTACTAGATTTGCTAGTAACTGGAGCTCATCCTTTTTAGACCACATTTACGCAAACATAGTTAAAATAGATACAATTTGCGGTGTTTGTTTGAATTGTCTGACCATTTGCCCGCTTTTATCATGGTCAAAAATATGAAACAGTCTTTTAAACACAATTTGAAATATAAACGATGCATGAGATCCTTCAATCTTAAAAATATTTTTTTTTAATTGACATGGGTGCAAGTTTATCTGAAATTAGATCCTCTTCTTCAAACACCTCGTTTAATGATGACGTTAGTAAACTAAAAAGATCATTAAAACTATCATTAATAAACATGCCCCTTTGAGACCAATGTTCAGAAAAGAAAAATGGCCAAGTGATAAGCCTTGGATAACAAAAGGCATTCTTATTTCTATAAAAACAGAAAACAAACTGTTTAAAACAGTTTTTAAGAGTAATGACCCTGAAAAGAAAGCTGACTACAAACGATGCATGAACAAATCAACTCATATTAAACACCATGTTAAGCACTGGTATTATGAAACTTTAATTAAAACAAACTATAGAAACTCCTCCCAAATTTGGTCAATAATAATCAACGAAATTATTAACTGTAAAAAATCTAAAAAAATTAATTTGTCGTCGTCCCTACTTGTTAAAAACCAAATGATTAAAACTGATTCCCCAATTTTTTTCGACAAACTGTTGTGAGTATTTTGCCAACATTGGTGCTAACATGGCACGTAACGTTCAAAAAAGCAGCAATTGTTTCAAGTATTTAGTCAAAGCAGCATAGAATTTTTTGTTCTTCAATAAATCAGTGAAGAAGATGTTAATTCTAGCAGTGACAAAATAAAAATTACATGATCAAAGGGTATAGATGAAATTCCTCCCAAATTTGTAAAATTATCAAAATGTGTTCCATCCCCTGTATTAACAAAGCTATTTAACAAATGCGTACAAGAAACTTTCCTGATATCTTCAAAATTTCTTACTTAATCCCTATGCCCAAAGTTTCCACACCCAAATCGCTCGATGAACTACGACCAATTTCTCTCCTTCCAATTTTTGCAAAAAAAATTTGAAAAAATTCTAGAAAGTAAAATAATCAAATTTTTAAACGAAAATGGAGCCACCACTTCGCCTCAATTTGGATTCAAAACTAATAGTTTCACTGATCTTGCGATTACTTCTTTTTATGATGAACTTCTGAATAATTCAGATGAAAATAAAATAACTTTTTCTCTTTTTCTCGACTTAAAAAAGGCGTTTGATTCAGTTAATCATTAGCTGCTACTGCTAAAAAAGTTATATCATTATGGGTTTCGAGGACCTGTTTTTAACTTATTACAATCTTATCTCAATGAGCGAAAAATTTGCGCCAAAATAAAGGAAAAAACATCTTAATCTTATAATGTAAACTGCAGAGTCCCTCAAAGATCAGTTTTAGGGCCATTGTTTTTTTTTTTGTTATTCGTTAACGATCTCTTCAATCACAAACCACAGAAGAAATTCGCAAAATAAATAACGGCATAAACATTAATGAATTAACTATCAACTACAAAAAGAGCTGCTTTATGTTAGTTACCAACAAACAAATTGATATTTCTAATTTCAAGATTTGCGTAAACCAAAACTTAATTAGTATAACTGACAACGTGAAGTATCTTGGTGTTCATCTGGCAGGGCATGCTATGGAATGGAATGGAAAATGGTGTGGAATGGAAGGAGAATTTTGGTATGGAATATGGAAGATGCTCAGAATGGAATGGAAGATTTGAAAAATGGAATGGAAGATCGTCTTCCACATTAACTACATACTGTATATGCAGTATTCGAGTTGAGGGGGGATGCTATCCCCTCGTAAAACAACACCACCCCTTCATAAAACATTTTAGTGTGAGCCATTCCCCTATAAATAATCACCATCTCTTTACGTCTGCGTGAAAAGCTTGCACCATCGCCCCATAAGTGTTTTTACAACTCGAGCACTGAATATCAGGGCTGCGAACTCGATCGAATTTTATTCGAGTTCAAGTTTGAGTTCGAGTTCAACCCATTTTAGCAAGTCCGAGTTTAAGTTGGAGTTCTCTAATTAAATTATTTACGAGTTCAAGTTTGAGTTCGACAAAAATAAGCTTTTTCGAATTCAAGTTCGAGTTCAGGCCGATGAATATCGAAAATCGAGACAACTTTTTCACCGCCGGTGCTTAGGCAATTAAAAAGATAAAAATATTTCGCTCGTGCAGTAGGTTCAAGACAATACCTCAGCTGTTTAGTACCATCGAAATTGTCAGTGTTGTGGTCACAATTGAACAACAAACTATATTTCGTAGTGATCTTTTATTACTTTTCAAGAATTTAAATATCTTTATAATGAACTCGAACAGTTTTATTCGAATTAAAGTTCGAGTTCAGAAAAAATATTTTTTCGAGTTCAAGTTCGGCAAAATGATCGAGTTCTTTGGAGTTCGAGTTCGCAGCCCTGCAGCATATACTGGTAAATATCAAAACTTACCAGAAATTACAAAGTACTACCAAACTACGATGAGAATAATTAATTAGGCTTAGTCACTTTTCGGTTCTGCCGTGTAAGTTTTTAGCATGTTGAGACTGCACTGTTCTTTTGCGTTAAGCAACAATACATTGTTTACGTCTATGTTTACACATGCGTTCATTTATTATGTTTTTTTGCAAAGTAGGTTATTTCACCGAATGAGCATGACTAGCTTTAGAGTGGACAGCTTATCCTGCAGATAATGCGCGTGCCGCATAATTTAATGATAGTGTATTTACCATTACCTTAAATTACATTAGTATGGAAGAATGGAATGGAATATGGAAAAAATTGTTAGCACGAAATGGACAGGGAATGGAAGAAATTTTGCAGTATGGAAAATAGAAAAATCGTCTTCCATTCCATTCCATAGCATGCCCTGTCATCTGGACGATAAATTATCTTGGAAAGCTCACATAAACAATTTATGCTTTAAACTATAAAAAGTAAGTGGCAAATTTTTAAACCAAAGCATTTTGTTCCACTTTCTACTCTCAGATTAGTCTATTACGCCATGTTTCACTAGCATTTACAATTAATATTCGTTACTTAATTGGGGTAGGGCCGCCAAAAGCCATTTTGACAAACTTTCAACTCTTGAAAACAAAATATTCAGAGCTTGTCTCTTACGTCCTTTGCACTCCCCAACAAATTATTTATACTCCAAGTGTCGAGAGTTATAATTAGAGGATATGATAAAAATGGAAAAAGCTAATTATGTTCAAATGCAACAACAAAATGCTGCCAATTTCTTTCAATAATTATTTTGTCAAATTAGAAAAAGTACACAAATGCAACACTAGGTAAAAAATCCGTAATGAGTACCTACAAATTAAGTTTATTCTAGAATAGAGTCGGGGAGAAAAGCACTTCATCATCTTTGTTTAAAAGTATGGAAGGAGATTTACATTTTTGTTTCGCAATTTCTTTTTCTGATGTCTTGGCATTTCGAATGGAGAGAAAGCACACATGTATGTTTGGAATTTCCTTGGCAATTTTACATTTAAAGATCAAAAACCGAACGTGTAATATAAGACAGTTAATAATTAAATGGTAGTCATGATATTTTTCAACACCAAACAACAGATTAAACGGTTGTAAATTAAGCAGCAACTTCAATTAGTTTCAATCCAACTTATTACATTTTCCCAAAAACGAACTAAATTGTACACAACGAAATGGCATATGATATCTTAATATGGTGATGAGCAGATGATTTTCATGTGATTTTGTTGTGTTTGTTTACTTTTACGTTACAATAAAATTATAAAAAAAAAATAATAATGAAAAAGTATGGAAGGAGATTCCCCTTGAATTCAGACGCTGCACTTTGTGTAGGTTTAAAAAACGTTATAAATCGACCATTCTAACAAAATATGATCATGTTCATTAAGCTGTGGCCATTATTTTCTTTTTTTTGCTTGTTACCAACGCCGTTAACCTGCTGATCTCATTTTTTTTAACGTGCTTCGATTTTGAATATATAAAAGTTGGTCTAATCCTGAATTTTAAAGTGTTTGCTTTAGCGTACAGTTTCCATAAAGTGTAGCCTACGTAAGTTCAAACCTTTAAGCTGTGCCGTCCATCTGTTGTCTCTTCGTTCAGTCTGATGCCTCTTCATTCTGTTTTTGTTTTGTTTTTTGCTAAATTGATGTTCGAAGTGCTGCGATTGGGAGCAGTAGACTTAGGTGACCTCGTGGTCTTTCACTGCTTCCTCCTGTGCTTTATGCGAGTGGGTAGATTCATGATAAACTTGAAACACTTCCCCCAACACTTCCTCACAACCCCCACACCTCTTTCAAGACTTTCCCACACTCCCCCATAATTACTTTATCATTTACCCCTCATCAAAATTTCTCATTTTTCTTATTTATTGCCGCATTAGTCTAACAACCAAGTGAACTCGAAACTCCTTGTAAATTTCATAAACAAATTTGAAAACAAAAATAAAGAATGGCAACACAACATCTAAGCTCTGACTTTCGTCTTGGACACTGAGGGCAGACAGTGGCTCCACTATTAGTAATATAGATACATTGTGCCGATAGCAATTCAAATTTGAATCAATAAATATTAAACTTTTCAAAATCGATTTCAATTGAGATTAAACTAAATGAAAACACTGTTGATCTCATTAACATATCACCTCAGCACTTTGATTTTTCGCAGCACTTTAAAAATATTTTTTTTCCACTGCGGCACCCCATACCTATGATAAACAACGCGGCAACTGTATATCCTAGAGCTTTTTTTTTCGCACATGCAAAGATGTGAGAAATAGAATGTTTATATTTCTACCTGGATATGGCTCTTTTCCTTTCTCCATTATTTCAAAGAGGCAAATTCCAAACGCCCAAACGTCAGATTTGACTGACAATGAAGGATGTCCATGAAGTACTTCTGGCGCCTTCCATTTTACATTAGCAGCGTCAACTGGTTGAGAATAGTACTCGAAGTGCTGTAAAAGTGCGTTCAATCAATTAAATTATTATTCCTTAGACAAATAAAGATGTAAAAAACCCAAATTCTATCTGTTTAAGATATATACCTACGGCGTAAAGTATACTACCTAATTGTAATATATTATTCTACGCTTACTCTATGGAAAACTTGATTCTATTTTTCTGCAACGCTATCTTTTTTTTTTCGGATTTTGTCTTAATGAAGCACACGCAATATGAAAAATGATCTAATAGGGTATCGAACTCACGACGATAGAGTCCGTGTCCGATGCACTAACCATTCGGCCAACTTCAAGTACTTCTGTGCATGAGATATCGGCACAGATTGCTTGCCTTGCGTTTGCACGTGGTAACCGTCGCAGTGAAATTTTTAAGCCATATTGAATCTTAGGTTCTTCAGTAATGTGAAGTCTTAGCACCACAGAAGAAGATCTAGATCAGCATCGAACCCGTCAGACCAGCTGCGGAGCACAATCCTCCAAGCTAACTCGCATTGGTGGAGTTTTTCAACGTCGTTCCGTTTTTTTTCATATTTCGGCGCCATTATGGAAAAAATTTAGTGCGAATTTTCGGGATCAGCTGACAGCATGAACCGCTGGTTGGAGTAGTGGTTAAAGACATTGTTATCAATGCAAGAGGTTTCGAGTTCGATTTCAGGGCCGGTCAAATCGTTCACGATCGCCAACGGTTCTTCGCCGCTGTGACATAGGTGTGTACTTGTGTAGCCCAAGCGCTAAGCCCAAGATGAGCCCAGCCACTCGTCACACGCTTAATTGAGCGTAATGTACCGTGGCTATGATGAAGATTTGATTTCCATTGGTTTTTGTTTAGGCTACTAGCGTTGTAGGATCTATTAAGCAGAAGTGTTGTGACGTAAAGTTAAGTGCTGAAGTGTTGAAAATACACGAAAGTGCTCTGCTCGCTTTCACAGCACTTTAGCCCCCGCATTATTTGAATGTTTTATTTGGTTTGCACTAAACTTGTTAAAGCGTGTTTTTAGTAGCCTACTTAATTTTATTTCGAAGTTCTCTACTTTTCTCCCTGATATAAGCCTACACGCGAAGACGCCCTAAGGCAGTGATCGGCAACCACCGTGCAGCGGCCCGGTGCCGGTCCGTGTGAAGTTTGTTACCGGTCCGTATGCGTTTTCAGAATAAATGCTTTGAGTTTAAAACATTTTTATAACGTGAGACGCAATTTTGGGACGTTTTTGTAAAAATGCTAAATAACTCAATTCTGGTGACCCAGTATGGCAAAGTTACTCAATATCACAAACTTAACCAAATTGAAAAGTCAAATCTTTTAATTGAACAGCGAACATTTGATTATGCTGTCATTTTATCGTAAATCTTTTGTAAATCAAACAGCGCTTGGTTAAGAGAAAGAATAACGTTAAGAATCAGGTTTGAGAAGCTGCTGTAAAAAAATTGAGCAATGCTGCTGCAGCAAGATTGAAAAAGTTTAATACTCTGGTCAGAGTAATACAAGATCGAGATTTTCAGTTCTGAATAAATATGAGTGTTTTATTGCTAAAACATTTTTGATTTTTTAAAGGCCGGTCCGCAAAAACAATTCAGTTTCAAACCGGTCCGTTGTGCGAAAAAGGTTGCCGACCACTGCCCTAAGGGGCCTTTTTATGCTTTAGGAATTATTCTAGGTGACTAAATTTGTGAATACCTTTGATAGTTCTATTATACCAAAGTCACTGATTTTGCATGTGTTATCTCTAGCCACGAAAATATTTCGTGCAGCCAGGTTTCCATGAATAAAGTTTTCTGATTCGAGATAAGCCATTCCAGATGCAATTTGAGTTGCCAATGCGGTCGATTCCGAAAGAAGATATTCACCTAAAATACACACAGCCACTGATCAGAAGACGTAGCGTTTAAAACTTCGCTTGTGACGCATGAGGTCACGACTTTGATTTACGGGTTGGTCAAATCGGAGACAGTGTAGCCAACGACTCGCCACCGCTGCAACGATTCCTTCGAAGCTATGTTGCGCTGGCGCCAAGCCGCGGAGAAGGGCCCCGCCAGTCGTTACACGCTTCGGTAATACACAGTGGCGTAGCGAGAAACTTTAAAAGGGGGGGGGGAGGCTATAATTTGCACATTTTTTCAAGCATGTTTTTGTTTCGGCAGAACAAATTTCAGGCCGATTGAAACACTAGAAAAGCTCTAGGGGGGTTCGGGGGCATGCTCCCACGGAAAATTTTTGAAAATTTGCCTGCTGTAATGCAGGGGTGCAAATCTATGTTGAGCATTGGGGGGGGGAATGATTCTGCAAAATTGACCATTTTTTGCCATTTTTCGTAATTGGGGGGATGATTTAGCAAATGTGACACCCCCGCGCGGTTGTCCAAATTTTTGCCCACCACAGTGAAGTGTAATGAAGTGAAGACAAAAAAATACGTCATCACTTCCCAGATGACCCATTTCTTGCCAATAATGTAGTGAAGATCAAAAAAAAATAAAAGTAATCTTGTTCGCTGACGTGGGGATGAAAATATTGGGGGAAATGCAGCCGAATTATTGGGTGGGATACATTCTCCCCATCCCCCTCCTAGATTTGCACCCATGCTGTAATGGCTATTTTAGTGCTTTTTGAATAACTTTGAGGCAAATATTGTAACTTTTGACCCTAATTTTGAGTGCTTCGCCAAACATGATGCATTTTGTTTGCACATTTTCGATTTATACGTGCTTAAGACTTAAAAGCTTAAGCGTAAAGCTTGTCGCATCGCTATCGAAGAGGTTCGAAATTATGGAAAAATTGCATGTATCAAAAACATTTTAAAAAATGACTGGTGGGAGGATGCATATCCCTCATCATACCCTCCTGGACCCATCCCTGGTCATAAGCTACAGAAGCCATCAAAAGAGTCTGGCATATTTCAGTCACTTAGCACCACTAGTTTTGTTCTTTCTTAATAAAAGCAGAGTCAAAAAGAAGAGGGGGGCGTGGCACAATGGCCCCCTCCTACAAAATATGCTGCTGGTAAATACACCGCGAGTTTAAGAAAGACTTAATTTGGATACACACAACCTACACAATGAATAGTGAAGTCAACGAGACGATTAGTCTATACGGAAATCGTAATGGAAACATATTCTATTCAATTATTTCCAGATCAGATTGCCAATGTGGAGAACACGTCAACAAGCTTAGGCTATACTTGTTGTGCCTTAGGGACAAGTGCAACTTCATTAGTGAGATCGTCATAACGCATTCGTCGCATTTCGCAGTAGTAGAATAAAAACACCAATAAATAAAGTGAAATAATAAAGAAATTTTCGTTAATATGCCCACATCTTCATCTTGAAGTAGTGCGTCTACCGGTAGGCCTCCGACTACTAAGAATACAGCCAGTCGAACCAAAACAAAAATTATTTTAAACTTCAGACAGTCAGACAAAATCGTAAGCATCAAACATCAGACATCAGTATCAACATCAAACATCAGACCACAAGAACTGCTTACCAGAAGTGGTTAGTAACGAAGTAGTTCTACTTAAGTAGTATTTTCAGTAACGAGCGACTTTTTTTTTATTTTTTATTATTAAGTCGCATATTTATCCTCCTATCATGAGAAAGCGATCAATGCGCTATACGAGCTCGCTTAGGAGTTGCCAGCCATCTGTCTACCACACCAAGATGGGGGAATCCCGCTAAGTGCCTTTCCCAACGGCACAAGTAAACTTGCCGGCTTGTTCTCCACACACTCCCTTTAATGCTGAGCGTCAAGCAGGGAAGCTGTGAATACCAATTTTAGAGTCATTAGTTTGACCCGACTCGGAATCAAACCCGAGTCTACAGCTCAAGAGACAGACGCTCCATACCACTCGGCCATCTGAGTAGAAGTATCAAATATAAAAAATACTTAAGTAAGTATTTTTCATTTTTGATACTTCTACTTACTTACTTAAGTATGAAAAATACTTACTTAATGATAAAAATGAAAAATACCTACTCAAGTATTTTTCATTTTTGATACTTCTACTTTTACTTCAAGTAAAATTTTGGAGTAACGCTACTTGAATAGTAATAAATTTTATGCAAAGTAGAAGTAGATACCTAGCCATTCCTTTTCAGTGATTTGACCACGATCAAAGTTTTTTTTTGTCTAATCATTTGGCAACTCTGTTTATCGAAAGCATGTTTGGACAGGATGCGAAACTGAAGTCTGTTAATTTATAATTACAGTCTCTATAATGAAGGTGAACAATAAAAATTCGATTTTTTGAATACCGTTGCTTTATATGAACACTGATTGTAAGCGTTACAACTACAAATTTTCGAATAATAAACAAACCCGTGAAACTCGAAACTACTTTCTACTTTCATTACTTAAGTAGAATTGATTTTGACTACTTTCCTACTTTTACTCAGAGTTGGAGATACGGAGTGGACTTTTACAGGAGTACTACTTTTACAGGAGTTAATGATACGGAGTGGCGATATGCGAAGGCTCAGAAACGACGGACAAGATGATGAAACCTTTCAAACATCGCTCCGTGGTTTTGCTAAGTACAGTAATTTTGATGAGAAAGCTATTTAAATTTAAGTTAACTTGGCTTGGTATTGATAGCTTGAACGTGAAGCTTCTTATAACCGAAATGGTTTTTCAACTGTCTCCTTGTTCTTGCAATGCCAATTGCCAAGCGACTGCTGTCGTTGCTCATTGCTTGTATTTGTCTGATTTGTAGGCTGTGTTCATAATTTTGCATTTCGTAATTGTAGAGTGTCGTACTTGCTTGGTGAACAAAAGTAGCCTTGTTGCCTTGCAAAACCCAACTTATTTAACGTACCGGACTTCCGTTTGTTAACTATGATAACTGCATGCAAGCAAAGATTCTACAAACAGTAAGCAAGTTTGCTGGCTTCTTGATTGAGAATAATCTGAAAGTGACTCGAGTCGTAAGGACAAAATTCGAGTCGAGTCATTTTTAGAAAAGTGACTCGAGTCGAGTCATTTCCGAAAAAAATGAAAGTGACTGGAGTCGAGTCCGAGTCACTAAAAAATGCGACTCGAGTCCGACTCGAGTCGAGTCACTGACTCGAGTCGTTCCATTTCTGCTTTTACTTAAGTAGAAATGCTTTGTCGTACTTCTACTTGAACGCCATTTTTGAGTAAATAGCAATACTTTTACTTACTTAGATTTTTTAACTACTTTGTCCAGCTCTGCTGCCTCCTCGCAAACCAAGGAAAATCTATACTAAATTCCACAACAGACAGCCCCAGAAAAGGGAGAAGGGTCCCGCAGCTCAGCGAAACGCTTACCGACGCAACAAATCATAAGTTAAAATGCAGGTTGGCCTAAGCATATCGCACCATTAATCTAGGCCTATAGCCGCCTCCAGATCGACTGTAGTAATGTAGTAACCTACGATCATTTTTGGATTACATTTGGACTTTCACGCTAGCCCGAGACAAAAATATTCTTCTGGTTGACTGATAATTACGAACCTTTTTGTAAACGAAGCAGCAATGTAGGACCGCTCATATAATCACTAGCAATGTACCATAAATTAGCGTCATCGTCCGCCCAGGTTCCGAAAATTTCAACCAGGTTGGGATGCTTCAACTGCTCCATTCTTTCAGCAAAACTTCGAAAGCTATTGATATCGACGTTTCCTGTCAACAAGTTGCTTTGTTAAGCAAATCATGAGATAATAACACTTGGCTGCCTGCCCATGACGCGGTAGATCAAATTTGATTCCAAGCCGACTCAAATGAGTGATTTGAAAACTGATATTGTCAGCTGTCCACTGAGCCGGCGCCAAGGGGGACCTGCCCCCCCCGATCGACATGCTTGCCCCCCCCAATTTACAAGCTTACCCTTTTGAAGACAGCGTCTTTTGTACTCAATTTCAAACTTTGGGTCCCCTTGATAAACGCTTAACCCCCCTAGGTCTACTGCTCTGGCGCCGGCTCTGGCTGTCCTACTTGACTTTTAGCATTAACGAGTCAGTGTAAAGAGCAAGCTGGCAAGTTCGCTTGTTGTGCCGCTACTCCGCTACTAAGTAAATATATCTAACGGAACTTCTACAACCGGTACCCCATTAGGGTGGCAGACACCAGAAATGAGCTAGTTACAGTGCTTCGATCGTTTTCTGGTGATGGAAAGGCGAATATTCAACTTATAGCTTCGTACGGTACAATCCAATTCCAATATTTCTATCAGCACTAGAGTTTCGGTACTTCACCTACAGTTAACGATGTACAGTAGATCATACGTTAGAACGCGTTTGTACTCTAGAAACAAGAATGTATTCAGTAGAAAACTCGGAGGGAGGCAAATCACAATACGCTAAAGATCAGGGTTAAGAATGTTTCAAGCATACTTCAAAATTAATTTTCGTCAATAAATGAAGGGGTGTAGTTCTACCTCCTCCCCGCTACGCCACTACCATAAGGACAATATCTAAGTTTGTTTAAGTTAATGTAGTTTTTAAAATCTGGAAACCTATATGTGTCAGTAATTCAAATATCTGAGTTTTCAGCGCATGGGCTATAGTCAGTGGGCCCCAGAGTTTCGCTAGAAAGCAACATCAGTATTTTCTAATCACGTTGTTGATTCTCAACAGCTACGTGTTTGTGACGTCTGAAATGTGCCTGCGTGCGAATGAATGTGTTTTATTGTCTGTGACGTTGCTCTACATAGTTCTTTGCGCTCTAGGAAAGTTCCCAAGGTCACAACACCGACCCTCGCTTATAAGTCCACCCAAACTTGCTCATCCAAAACCGAGCAAACCTGTAAAGCGATGGAACTTCCGCAAGGCCAACTGGGACCACTACTCTAACCTAACCAACAAACTGGCCAAGAGTACACCGCCACCTGAATCTCAGAACATCGATCAGGTTTACCAGTGCTTTTGCAAAGTAATAAGCACTGCGGCGAAGAAATGCATCCCTCGTGGTCGACGATCAAACCACATACCTTGCTGGGATGCGGAGTGTGAAGACCTCTATCAGCATTTCCTGCAGTCACCTGGGGGCCCTGATTCGGATAGGGCTGCTACAGCCCGACTCACAAGGCTCGACGGGAAGCGGAGTAATCGCTGGTCAGAGACGGTCCGCAACATTGACTTTTCGCACTCCAGCCGGCTGGCATGGAATACTATAAACAACTTGAGTGGTAGGTCACGACAATCCCCTCGTAAATGTCCCGTTTCAGCTGATGCTATTGCTTCTCAGCTGGTTAAAAACGGGAAATACGAAAGTGTGATTCGACGCTCATCTCGGCTCGTTTTACAGGAAGTGTCTGGCCTTTGGAGGGCTGAGCCATTACATCCTGCGAATGTCTCCGGGAGTTTCTCCCATCGGGAGTTCGCTGCTGCCCTCCAACATTTAAAACCAGGCAAAGCTCCTGGACCTGATTCCATTTGTCTGGAGCTAATAATCCATGCTGGAGCCGGCTTAAAATCTTGGCTACGTGGCTTTCTATCTTCCTGCCTGCACCATTTCAAAATTCCTTAGATCTGGAGAAGAGCGCTAGTAGTAGCGGTCCCAAAGCTTTCGAAACCGGTAGAGGACCCAAGGAGCTATCGTCCGATCTCCTTGCTTTGTGTTCCCTATAAGATTCTCGAGCGACTTATCTACGCCCGCGTCGAACCTCTTATTGACCCTCCGCTCCCACGGGAACAGACGGGTTTTCGACGCGGAAGATCCACCGTGGATCAAGTCACTTTGCTCACGCAAAGCATTGAGAATGCATTCAAAGCGAAAAAGAAGGCCGGTGCCGTCTTTATCGACCTGACAGCTGCCTATGACACTGTCTGGCACCGTGGCCTCACCTGCAAGCTGTTGCGGCTTCTACCGGACAAGCACATGGTTCGTATGATTATGGAGCTGATCCGCAACAGAAGCTTCACCCTTACAACTGGCGACAGCAAGCCTAGCAGGTTACGACGCCTGAGAAATGGCGTCCCCCAGGGATCGGTCCTGGCCCCCCTCCTTTTCAACATCTATACATATGATATCCCCTCCATAACCTCCAAGAAGTTCGCCTATGCCGACGACCTGGCGATACTTCATACATCTGGAGAATGGAAGGAGTTGGAAAGGACTCTAAGCCAGGACATGGCTACACTCTCGGAATATCTCCAGACCTGGCGATTGAAGCTTAGCCACACTAAAACGGTGACGGCGGCCTTCCACCTCCACAATCGAGAGGCTAAGCGTGAGCTTAAGGTCTGTAACATCGGTAAGACCTTACCTTTCTGTCCAGTTCCCACTCATCTTGGGGTCAAACTGGACAGATCGCTCACATATCGTCCTCACCTGGAAGCATTGCGCAAGAAGTTATGTGTGGTCGCGTCTCACTGTTGAGGCGGCTTGTTGGAACAGGTTGGGGTGCTAGCGCTAAGACATTACGCACAGCTGCCCTGTCTCTGGTCTACTCGACTGCCGAGTACTGCGCACCAGTCTGGTGTCGCAGCGTGCACATACGGCTTATCGACAGTGTAATAAATGACGCCTTGCGCATTGTCACTGGGTGCCTGCGTCCCACTCCATCGGTCTACCTTCCGGTTCTTTCAGGCATCCAGCCAGCTGAGCTTCGCCGCCAAGGAGCGACACTCTCCCTAGCCAACCGCAGCTCCCTGGACCCTGACCACATTTTACATGGCCAGTTTCATGAGTCACAGGACGTATGTAGGGAGAGATTGAAATCTAGACGCTCATTTGTACCTGCTGCTCGGAAATTACTAGACAGTCTTTCTGAGATGGACGTCCGTGCAGCCGAGTGGACGAACACGAAATGGGACATGGAGTACTCTGCCAACGCATTGTCACTCCACGCTTTCATTCCCAAGGCTAGCTCCAGACTCTTGGGTATGGGTCTGCCGAGGGCAGCCTGGGTCAAGCTCAACCGTCTGCGTTCTGGTGTTGGACGTTTCTGTTCGTCCATGTACAAATGGGGTCTCGCTCCTCTAGCGAATTGTGAGTGTGGTGCCAGTGAACAAACCGCAGATCACATCATCTCACAGTGTCCCATACATCGAGCACCCCGAGGTATGTTTGGTTTAATGGTTTTGGATGACGAAACAAGATGCTGGCTGAAGTCCCTTACAGTCAGCATCTGACCCAAGCAGTTTGGTGGCCAGGGTGGTAAAAGGATAAACTCTCGGCCTTGGTCCTTCCATCTGTCTTGGAAGAGATGCCCCGCCAAACGACGACGACGACGATAGTTCTTTGCGCGTGTTTTGTTGTTCCAGTCTGCGTTTAATCAGATTAATTTGATAAAAAATGGGATCAGATGCACTTTGAGTCGTTAGTGGGCTGGCTGAATTCAGGAAGAAGTTTATGACTGGAGCTAGAAAACTAGGGCCACTGCCAGGTATGTGAGAGTATTCATTTTAACAGCCTGTTCTTTGCATTCTTTTTGATTAAGAATAAGCCTAGTTATAACTTATAGGCAACAAAATGTTGAGGTGTTGGGATTTGTTAGCCTAACTTGGTTTTCACTTTGCCGAGGAGGCAAGGTTGGGTCTAAAACCTTTTCGGTTAATCAATTCCTATGGCGGTAGTAACAGATAGCCCGGTCCTACTAAATACCGCAAAGGACTTAAACACCGCAAAGGAGCGACAAGGACGTACTAAACACCACAAAGTACGACAAAAAACTTCAAATTGATCTACTAAACACCGCAAAGAACGACAAAGGACTTGGAATAGTACCATAACAAAGAACGACAAAAGACTTTCAATTAGGGTTAGAGTTAAATTAGAGTTAGGCTTGGGGTTGTCAGGTTCTTTGTCGTACTTAGCGGTATTTAGTAAGTCCTTTATCGTCCTTTGCGGTGTTTAGCAGGACCCTAGATAGCCTAACTATTTCATTCCAACCCTCTGCTAGTTTTGTTTTTAGTTTAACGTCGGTAGGCCCAAGTTTTCGTTCCTAACGTGTGAATAGTAGCGGGTTTAGCTGTTCAGGTGTAGTTGTACTTGCACGATTTTATTTATAATTGGTTGTACAGAAAGCGTGAGCTAGTAGTCTGAACGTACGTGCTTGCTGCGAGTGTTTCAAACGTTGCAAGAAATATTTTGTCACAACAAATTCCTGTACTCTCATCTCCCTCCTAACCTAGGATTTATGGTAATCTTTAGGATTTATGGTCTTCACTACGAAAAAGGAGGACAGGTTCTTTGAGAGTCGTTTATGTCCGCACATGTCCAGTTTTCTGCCCTAAAGCAAAAGAAGACCAAAAATAAAACGGTCATCACGTCCGCACATGTCCAGATTTTTCGCCCAAAAGTAAGTGAATACCAAAAAAAAAGTCTCTTCAACTGTGCAACGAACTTTTGACAAGAATCACTCTTCCACCCTCAACTATTGCTTCAATCTAAAACTGTTTCTTCTGGTGGAAAACTGCGTGATAGCCTAATTAATCTACTAGGCCACTATTTTACCAGACTAACACTTGTTGTTATAAGTATAGATTCGTTTTGAGCTTATTAGCTCTCATCGTTGTACCATAACCAACACCACACTAGCCATTAGTTTTAGATAGAAGCAATGGTTGAGGGTGGAATAGTGACTCTGGTCAAGAGTTTGTTGCACAGCTGAAGAGACTAAATTCATATAAAGTCGAAAGCATTTGCTCCTGTGCTAACTTTCACAAAGCAAAAAGGTCATCACGTCCGCAGGCTCGTAGTTTGCACTGAAACTTCCCAAAAATTTTCGTGGGAAAATGATTTGACATGTTTGCACTGTTCATAATGCCAAAAAGGAGGACATTTGGCCATTTTTTGGCGTCCTCGGAGGACAAACTTTTTTGGTCAAAAAGGAGGAAATGTCCTCCGAAAGGAGGACGTATGGTAAGCCTAACCTAACCCAACCTAGTGAGGCAGATTGAGAACACACGTGGTTGCGTGCACTTTGTCTGCGTGAGAACTCACAGGTCAGATGGCCGAGTGGTATAGAGCGTCTGTCTCTTGAGCTGTAGACTCGGAGTTTGATTCCGAGTCGGGTCAAACCAATGACTTTAAAATTGGTACTCACAGCTTCCCTGCTTGACGCTCAGCATTAAAGGGACAGTGTGGAGATCAAGCCGGCAAGTTTACTTGTTGTGCCGTTGGGAAAGGCACTTAGCGGGATTCCCCCATCTTGGTGTGGTAGACAGATGGCTGGCAACTCCTAAGCGAGCTCGTATAGCGCATTGATCGCTTTCTCGTGATAGGAGGATAAATATGCAGCAACTAACTTTGTGTTTTTTAATAAAAGTTAGTGGGCCACCACCGTATTTCATCATTTTAGTGTACCATGAGCAAAAATAAGTGAAAACCAAGATATAGGTGGTTTGTTTGATTAACAGATCTTTTGCGTTACGTCCTGTTGCTATAGTATTTCCGGGATTTTGAAATCAATTCATTTTAAAACCCCAAAATTATTAGCAGCAGGACGCAATGCAAAAGATCTCATAATTTTAACGAAACCTTACTCATACCAGGTAGTTTATCATTTCGCTACTTTCCTTACTTTTGTTCACTGTTCGTACGGCAACCACACCATTGTTGATCGAATCCAGCCTTTCCTTGGTCACTGTTCCAAACGAACCTTCACCTATCACTTCACTAATTCCAACGTTTGTGCCTTGATCAAGGTCAAAAAAATTTTCCATCTGAAACGTAAAAATATATTCAATGCGAATCCGTAAGCATATTTATCGGTAGTCATAAACACTCGTAAAAACATCAAGCCCATTTCTGTATTTTATCCACTGGTATACGGTACTTTTGAAAATTTTTGCTAGATTAATTATTACCAGTGCTTCCAACCCACTTTTTCAAAATATGAAAACTGGTCGGAACTTGTACTTGAAATCAGGGCTGCGAACTCGAACTTGAACTCGATCGCTTTTTGCCGAACTCGAACTTAACCTCGAAAAATACAATTTTTGGAACTCGAACTTGAACTCAAACTCGAAAAAAAATCAATAGAGTTCGAGTTCACTAATTGAAAGCTTTAATTTTAATAAAAATTTACCGCAACATTTATCGGAAAAATTTATCTGCGATAATTTATTGATTACCGATATCGCTTTAAAAATTGAAATATATCGATTATCGGTATCGCCTAGGGCTTTTTTGAAATTATCGGTTATCGTTATCGATTTAGTACAGAAAGGTTTATCGTGCCCATCACTGATCAGGGCCGGCCGCACCAATTGGAAGAAAAAATAAAGGAAGAAATTTAGACTTCTACGGACGCGATGACCTTTTTATTTGGTCTTCACTTGATTTGGGTGGAAAACTGGACTTCTGCGAGAAGACCTTTTTTTGCTCTTCGACAAAAGTCATGGTTTAAAACATCTATGTTGTAGGTAATTGAGGGTCAGTCTCATCAAAAGTGGGTAAAGAAGAAAAAAAGGTTGGGAACCGTTACATTATTGTAACTAAGCCATGACTGCAAAGCTTGTTGCGTTTCTGTCTACAATGCATTCCGATGATTAACTCTGCGTGATGACTTCTCGAAAATGGAAACCTAAAGGAGTAACCAAAATACTGTAGGCTAAATAGGCCTATAACTCTTTTGTTACAAGCCATTAGTAACAAACGACGTAAGTAAGATTGAGTCTACTGATATAGGAGGCGGTTTCTAATATTTATTTCTCAAGGTAGAAAACTAAAAACACCAATTCATTGTGAAGTAAGCAATCTTTGTCTATATGTTTATGTACGTTATTTCTCTTGTTATCTTCAGAAGTATTTCTACAATTATTTAATTAATCACACTGCACAAACACCATCAGCTTAATTGCTCCATGAGCACATAAAACAAAGCACTATCAGAAGAGACATCTTTTTAGCTTTAACTTCTTTAGCTCCCAGACTGTTCCTTGGTTTGGACATCACTGTAAAAAGTTTGACTTTTCAAAATAAACAAAACGCACGATTTGCTAAAGCATATCAGCAATTAGCCTATTGTAAAAATACCTCACTGTCACTTCCATCGAAATTACTTAATTTTTCCCAAAGCTGAGCAAAGGTTGGTCGATCTTTTTTTTCGTATTGCCAGCAACAACGCATGAGATTGTAAAGTTTCAAAGGACAGTTTTCCATTTCATCAATTTTCATAACAGTTCCCTGAAGGACTTGCGCTTTTGCTTGAGCGTTAGAAAGATCTACAGAAAGATAAAAGTCCCCAAAGTTTAATACATATACTTCATTACGACCCCTTTTTTCTATGACATCTTGGTCTTGAAGATCAAGATCAGATCGCCAGAGTAAAGTGATCGTGAGAATCAAGATATTGCCCATCTCTGCCTCTTATTTTAAAATTGTTGACAATCTTGTGTTTTACAAAAAAATTTTAATATCGTACTTTTGTAAGGCGTCTTTCCCTTCTCTACGATTTCATAAAGACAAATCCCGAACGACCACACGTCTGACTTGTGGTTAACATCTTCCTCTTTTAGCATTTCAGGAGCGGCCCATTTTGTGGCTATTTCCGAAGCTTTCTGGGGGTAAAAGTTTTCCTGCAATGAAATGTACCACATTACCAGTGACGTAGTCCTCGAAGATGTGCTTGGTCTCGAGGACAGGTTTGTGAAGTCCTCAGCCTTGGCTACGACAGTGTTGTTCTTGGCTCACGTAGGCCTTGGGTTTTACACCGTGGACCCTGCATTTTCAAAAATTCAACTTTGCAACTTGTTTTCACTAAAATGCATGCTGTAAATCCAAACCAGTGCTTCGTAAACTGGGTTGGACTGAACCCCAGGGTTTCGGTGAGGCTGTAGCAGGAGTTCGGCCAAGATCAAAATAAATTTGCACAAATAAGCTACACAGTTTACGGAAATACGCAAAAAGGCAAGTTGTAGCACAGTAAGTTCGTATTTCCGCGTGGAATTCATGTTTTTTTAGTTTTGTTTTATTGAGTAAATAGATTGTATATGCAATAAATCATATACTTCGCTACTGAATGAAGTTACTGAGTTTTTGAATCATAAGAAGGGCAAGTTTTTGCAACCTTTGCAACTTTTGTTACAGCTTTTGACAGCCTTCAAAACACTCAGACTCTACGTAGTTAAGTGTTTTAAGCTGTTTTCATAAATGTTATTTTGCAACTTTTTGCTACTTTTTCGATTTTACGTGCAACTTTTTATTGCAACTTTATTAGCTTTTTGCGCGAAAAGTAAAAGTGGAAATGTGTACAGAACTTTAGTTTAGTTTCTTCAGCTATGCAACGAACTCTTGACAAGAGTCACTCTTCCACCCTCAACTTGATTTTCTTTTTAGTTTAATAAATTGTAGTATTTTCATTTTAGTTTAATTGTAGTATTTTCTTTAAATTGTATGTCTCAATGTTATCTATGATGCAACAGTTGGTTTGTATTATTTAAGTTCAGCTACAGTCGTAGAAGTTCTAGTGCCATTGTGTCAATGCAACTTTTTAGTGCAACTTTTCTTATACATAAATGCGACTTTTTCAGAATTTTAGTGCTACAAAAACTTGCCCTAATCATAAGTTGTGCTAAACTTCGTATTAGTTGAGCGGATCATTGGTTACTTGCGACAATGGAGTTCAAACTGGTCCCGAAAAGACAAACGCCGCCTTTCTTTTACAATGTAAAAGAGTAAAACGCTTGAAAGTGTAACGAAAAAGATCATAACTTTAGTTATGCTCTTTGATTCAAATTAAATAGGTTAAATCTTAAAAATTTAAACTTCAATATAAAATTAGCCGAGCTAGTGGTTCGCGAGAAAATAATACCGGTAGTGTAAATCGTTTTAATATTTTCTAGCGAAAAAATTTTAAGAGCTGGGAAAACCACTACAAATAGCTAAGCTAATTTCCTAATGAAGTTTAAATTTATGTGACTGAATTTATTTAATTTGAATCAAACGAAACTTTTGCAAATCTACGCCATATTTATTTCGAAACAAAAAATAGCTTACGAAATGTCACAGGAGCATTTATATTTAGTCAATATGCACATTGCACAAGCAAGTAAACACCATAATTCACGACGCGTTCCATCAGGTGAATAAAGTTAGCGAACACTCCTCTTAAAATTAGCACATATTTTTCATTGGCCAAGAAGTCTAAAATAAACACAATTACAACAAAAGGCTGCTACATGCAACGTGTACAACAACGAAGAGTGGGGAAGCTCATCCGCCAACCCCGAAAAGCTATATTTATGCTGTGAAATAGCAAGCATGGAGATGCTATTAGCTTAAAAACCGCTTCAAAAACGAATGCCTTGTCCAAGTAATTTACCACGAAGTATAAATAGGTGCCTAAGACACTACCAGTTTTCTTGAAACTTGTTTTAAGCGATAGCTAAAATCAAGACCTTCACGATCCATTTGAAGTTTTCGAAATCCAACAAGCATAACTAAAGTTATGATCTTTTTTGTAGCACGTTCAAGCGTTTTCACATTATAAAAGATAGGCGGCGATTGGTCATTTTGGAATCAGTTTGACCTCCACGCTTTCTATTCCGTTCTTGTCCGCGCAACTTATGCGAAGTTATACGGACTTTCTTTATAATCAGTAGCGGGATATAGGAGATGCATTAATTGATCCCCCCACCAGCCATTTTCAACGCTATATTTGGTAAATACAGTTTTTCCATAGTTTCGATCTCTTCGATAACAATGATTCATACCCCCGGGGCCGGAGCCACGGGGGGGCTTTTGGGGGCTAACCCCCCAGAATTTGTTTTAACCCCTCAAAAAATATTTATGTAAACCCAATGGTTTAGCGTATATTTTTTTTCAAGATAGCTGCTTCAATCGATGTTAAGTTTAAATCTCGAGACTAATTTCTGATTCGCATCCTAATGCTAAAAACAGAAGGGGTTTTAATTTTCACCGTTAAACCGTTAAACAGATTGATGTCTGAGTGTGGTGCATTTGTGCAATTGCACATAAACGCAGTTAACGAAATATGCATTATGAAAACACAACCAGCGGTATATGCAACCGCAATTGGATACTACGCTGCTTAACGTCACAGTGGACTAAGACGCATTATGTTTTATTTTGTTGTTTTCTTCCTTTAACTGATTAACACATTTCACTTCTCTCCATCATTATGTTTTCGCTTAAGGCACTAGTAAGTTTTGAAAGCATTTTAGAACATCGGCGCAAATTCATTGCTTGCAAGTTCTTTCTTTCTGCACAAAGTTTTACTGGATTGAAGTTGATCTATTCAGGCTTGGGAAGCAGTGGCGTAACTAGGCCTTTTTTAGGAGGCAAATGCCCGGAATATTTTTCAAAATACCCAAGGTCCTTTTCCAGGTGTTCAAAGAGGTGCCCAGGGGGGGGGGGGGCGCTGGGGCCGCGTTTTTTGATCTTCACTTGGACAGCTCAGATGGCCGAGTTTGACAGCTCAAATGGCCGAGTGGTATAGAGCGTCTGTCTCGTGAGCTGTAGACTCGGGGTTTGATTCCGAGTCGGGTCAAACCAATGACTTTAAAATTGCTATTCACGGCTTTCTTGCTTGACGCTCAGCATTAAAGGGACAGTGTGGAGAACAAGCCGGCAAGTTTACTTGTTGTGCCGTTGGGAAAGGCACTTAGCGGGATTCCCCCATCTTGGTGTGGTAGACAGATGGCTGGCAACTTCAAAGCGAGCTCGTATAGCGCATTGATCGCTTTCTCGTGATAGGAGGATAAAGATGCAACCAAATAATAAAAAAAAAACTTGACTTTGGGCGGAAAAGTGGAAATTTGCGGACGTGATGACCATTTTTTGCTCTTCACTTGATTTTGGGCGGAAAACGGACGTAATGACCTTCAAAGAAGCTGTCCTCCGTTTGCGCAGTGAAAATATATTCGGCCCTGTTGGCATGGCTTTAAATTGCGCCTTCCCCCTACAAACTCCTGGGCACGCCCCTGTTGGGCAATGCCCTGGGCCTCAGCTAATCTCAGTTACGCCCCTGTTGGGAAGCAATAAAAATAAAAAAACAGGAAAAATTTAGGTTGATTTTTCAGCCCCCCCAAAGATATAATCAGCCCCTCCAAAATGTGAAAACTGGCTGCGACCCCGCTTACGCCTTAAGGTCGGTTTACACTAAATGCGATCGTAATCCGATTAGGCGAACAAGATTTCATACAATTTGTGACGTAAGTTGTTGAAGAAAATATTTTCCGCACAATTCGAACCCAAACAATTTTGCTGCCCATCGGTTGTTTTGCAAAGCACCATACGATTTTTTTCTAGAATGCCGCGCAAAGTTACGTAGCTTTAGTACGTCATAACGTCTGGTTGTTTCGCGCTCTGCGTCTACCTCCCTCTTTCCGTACGAAATTCTCAATACGCCTCTAATATGAAACATTTTCAAAAGGCTTATTTACTCCCTATTCCCGGGTCTGAACGTCTAACGTCCTTCTGCTTAGTTAATATTCAATCTACTTTTAACATGCATCCCCCGCCAAAATTTTCTGAATCCGCTACTGGTTATAACTAAGGGTACGGTACATGCCTGCATGGCAGTTGTTGGGTTTGATGCCTGTGACAAGTGCAAGAACCGCTGGTTTAAAATCTTCTGAATAACGACAAACATCAATATAATCACTAAGCTCGCGCGGCATAAGGATAAAAGCAGACAGTGTAATGAACGGGCGTGACAATATTATTAACTTGGTGTGGAGAATGAAAACTGCTGTAATGGTTGCAACGCAATATATTTTCGCTGTTGCATTTCGAAAACCATTAACTTAAATAGAATACGGTAATATAGTTGACATGAGCAGAGAGAGCGCGATCGTTGCCTAAATACAATTTTATTACTTTGTCGTTAACTGTTGTCCTTGGCCTCGAGTTACTAGTCCTTGACTGGAGCGTCTTAGCCCTGGTCTCGACAAAAATTTAAAATCCTTTGCCTCCACCTTAATTAGGGGAAGGTGGGGCAACACGAGACATTCGATATTTCAAAAAGTAAAATATTTGGCAACCTCTAGTAAATCAATTTTGGAAGGTTACCATTTGCAACAGCTAGAAATAAGTTTCGGTGGCTCATGTGTGGAAGCAGTCAGAACTGTTTTAGTGCTTTAAGGTATTTTATGGTAAAAATGCGGTATTAATTTTTATGAAGTTTAAAAATTTAACTGAACTATTTATTTTCAATAAGTATTTCGAGAGATGCATTGGTATGTTGGTAAAAAAAAAAAAACAGAATCGGTATGGATGGAGCTGATAAGCACCACCAGCAGAATTTCATTAAAGGGTGTGCTTGGGGCAAATAGGGACATTGGTTTTCAGAAAGGTTGAGAAATGTAGCAAGATGATTGGTGATTAGAAAACTTAAAAATATAGACTTAAGATGTAAATTTTGACTTGGTGTGGGCAGCTCAGTTTATTCAACACTGAAAAGGCATTTTGCCTAGGCTATATGTGTAGGCTACCAATTGTGTTCCGTTTTACCCCGTTTTAATTTTTTCGTTATTTCGATGCTGTATGCTTATTTAAACAGACGTGACATTGGCACTCTATTTATAAGTAGTGGCAACCTGAGTGCTTACAAAACCATTTGAGTTACAGAAATTAAAAGCTTGTTGCAGCTGGTAGAGACTTGTGGTTTTTTGTGTCCCGTTTTGCCTCACCTTCCCCTGCGTCCTTGGCCTTACTACAGCACTACCTATTGCAATTAAGATACGTACCTACCATTGAAACTTTTGCAAGACTACTTTGAAAAACCTTGTTTGTCGCATTGTGCGTTTCAAAAGATGGTCGTGACGACAAAAAATTTCGGAATGAGTTTTAGCTCCTATACCCGCTAAGATAAGCGATCGACGAATATTATTTAAGACACATATATCAAGGCTGGGCTTTTATTTGGACCTCAACTAAAGTTGTTAGGCCTGCACGTGACCTGTACAAGAAAATTTCAGACGAGAGGCTTATTTGTAAAAAACTTGCTTCCTAGTAAACTCGCACCTTTAACCAAGGACAATTATGATCTTTCTGTTACCTCCAACAGACGAGCCATTCCGAAATCCGCTACTTTGTACACATCATCACGTCCAACCAAAACGTTCCTTGCAGCTAAATCACGATGCACATAATTCTTTGATTCAAGGAAAGCCATTCCCGAAGCTACTTGAATTGCGATATCAATTAGTCTTTCAAAAGGAAAATTTCTACCAGCGCCTAAATCAGCCCAAAGTTTAGAAGACATGATAAGGAGAGACATTTAGGTCGTAATACAAGGCTTCGGGAGTGATATGTGCTGTCACTGGTTTTTCAAAACTTACGTTTTTGAAATATTCAAATTGACTCAAAATATAGATTGAACAAATGAGTGGTGATTTCGGATTTGAGGAACGTAGGCCTATTTTCATTTTCATTACTAGGCCAACATTGTGTCTTGCTTCGGCACCTGTGGGTGCTGCATAAACAAAAAATAGCTAATAAAATATTTTTCTTTCCAATTGCATATATGCTTGTTTGCGACACCGAGCAATGCATGCACTACGTGGGCCGGGTGTACACTAACACTTAATTTAATGCACGAAAAAGGGTAACCGGTTATCATATTTTTCGTCTTTCCAGACTCATCAAGTGCACAACTACGAGAGCCAAAGCTAGCTCTAATTAAACCAACAAAAATCGAAGCTTACAGTTTACTAATCAGAAGGGCGCGGCAAGACAGAAAGCGCTCGAGGTGCAGAACATAGAGAAGCTTGGTGCAAAAAATAATTTGTCATAACACCGACACCCTTATATTGGAAAGAAAGGAAGTACCATGAAGCTTGCAGAAGTTAAGTACAAAGTACCTCTTCTAAGATATTGCAGCAAATCTCCATTGACCATGTACTCTGTTACAAGAAGTAACGGTTTTTTCTCAACACAAACTCCAAACAACTGAACAATGTTGGTGTGATGTAATTTTTTCAGTGCTTCTGCTTCGCGTAAGAAATCGCGAGTTTCAGTTCCTACAGAAAGGGAGACTGTAATATTGCATCGTTTTAGGCCTATAGCAGGGATGGGCAACCTTTTTCGGTCGGCATGCCAAAATCAGCTAAAATCAATGGCCAAATTTTTCCGCGTGCCAACTGACAGTCCGTGTTTTTCCCCCTCAATAAGGCTTCCTTTTTTACCGGATTTTCAACTTCCCGAGAAACAAAACATTTTCAAAAAAATTTCCGGGAATCCCAGGATCCTGAAAATCCTCGGGATTCCCGGGGTTGGGGAAATTCCTGAAAATTTTCCTGGGGTTTTTTCTCGAGCTTGATTATTTTGCTATTTTTCTAATTTTCAGCATTTCTGATCAAATTTTTAGCATTTTGTTATGTTGTTTTGACAAACTTAGCTAGAGTTTTTCAATGTTTAGGACAAATTGAGGAAAAAAATTTGGTGTAACAAGTGTTCGTCGAAAAAATTTTGCAAATTTTGAAAAATAATTTTTAGCAAACAAAAAAAATTTTAATTTGCATTAAAAAATTTAATTTTTATGTCGGAATGATGGATATCAGTATCCCTGAAATCCTTACTAATGTAAAAAAATTTCCCCGGATCTCGACATAAATTTCCCGGGAAAACGGGAAATTTCAAAACTCCATATTTCCCGTCCCGACTTCCCGGGAGGAAACACTACCCCTGAAAATATGGATGAAGAGCAAAATAAATAAGGGTCTTTACGCCCTCAGATGTTCCACGAAAAAAAAGTAAAGGGCCATAATTTATGTTGTTCAGTGAGACTTCTGCTGCTGCTTTTCGGTGGGCTCGTTTCGTGGCCTGGCTCGTGTACCAGAGAAACGAGCTCACGTGCCAAGTTCGGCACGCGCCAGGGTTTGCCCATCCCTGGCCTATAGTTACATCCATAAATATCGTAGAGAAAGACTAAAGAGCGCATCGTTTGTCAAAAAGTGAAACCATTTGCAGCGACGCCATTACACATTGCTGATTACCCGAATTTGCGTAAAGGCGTGTCTGGCAATAGCTAGAAACAGCAACAAAAGAGCTGTTTGACTGAAATATTTTTATGATTTTAACGATATAATGGAAGTATTGCTTGATTTAAAATCACTGAAACTGACAAAGTGTTTATTGTGACTAATTACAGGGTTGAAAATCGATAATGAAAAAGTAAAGAATAGTTCAATACTCGATATCTCAAAAAAAGTAGCGAATTTCCACAATTGATAACAAAAATAGAAATAGAGAATATCGATCAATCGATAACGTCAAATCGATACTTTTCTCTGACCCAGTTAACAGCGACAGCGTCAACATATTTTGATGCTAATGGGGGGGCTTCATGTTAGGCAAAGTGGAGAATGTCGGTATCGAAGGCATAGCATATTATGATGTGCAGTTTAAAACAGGAATACCAGAAGACCTACTCACTTTTCCCTTTTCATTATAAAAATGTCAAAGATCACTTTTTCTTTTAAATACTTTCTACCTTTAATCTTGGCTTACTTCAGATCAGGGCTGCGAACTCGATCATTTTGCTGAACTCGAACTTGAACTCGAATAAAACTGTTCGAGTTCACTTGAAAGATATTGAAATTTTTGAAAAGAAATATAAGATCACTGCGAAATATAGTTTAGTTTTCCAAGATTGTATCCACTTATGGATCTTGTTTTTGTTGAGAAGAATCCCCAGCCGGGATCTGCCATTGCACGAGCATCAGCGATGAAAAAGCCATCTGGATTTTGGATATTCCTCTGCCTGAACTCGAACTTGAACTCGAAAAAGCTTATTTTTGTCGAACTCGAACTTGAACCCGTGAATAATTAAATCAGAAAGCTCGAACTTGAACTCGGACTTGCTAAAACAGGTTAAACTGTAACTTGAACTCGAATAAAATTCAATCGAGTTCGCAGCCTTGCTTCAGACGCTATTAATTATGAACATGTTTGTCAGCAGCGTGGCGCAGTAGTTAGGAGCGTGGTTTTTACCACGATCGAAAGATTAATGGTTCAACTCCTAACCTATAGTCTCGTTGTTGCGTCCTTGGATAAGGAACTTCACGATGATTATCTCAGCTTGCAAGCAGCAAATTAAAGAAGTCAAAAGCATAATTCAACCGGAAACTCGGGAACAAACAACTTCTAAGCGAGTCTGGATTGGTCCTAAGCATAGCGCCTTCGTCGCTTTCTCGTGATAGGAGAATAAAGATGAAAAAATCAATCAATAAACCTTTTTCTACAAAGCGATACCAAGTGACCAAACGCTAAACAAACGTTTTCTCGTGTTATATTTTGGAACGGAATCAAAAATGACAGTACACACGGAATTTTCCGCGCGCCATCTGTTCTTATGGGGATGTAAATTAAAAAATTTACCTGCAAACACCACAAAAACCAGATAACGTAGTAAAAATAGCAAAACATAAACAATTTTAAAAGAACTTTATCAGGAAAAAAGTATCAATTAATTAATATCGATTTACCACGCAAAAAAGTAGGGAAAAGCCTCAATCGACAATAAAAAAAAGTGGAGAATTTTTGCATTCGATAACAAAAAAGTAGAGAATATCGATATCGATTATTGATTTCTAATCGATATTTCCAACCCTGACTAATTGTATAATGCAAACAGTACGAAATACCTACTTGTTAAGATACATTTCATAAGGCTGCAATTAGTTTCTTGGCTTAATTACGGTTTTAAACTAGTACTTTTGGGTGAGTTATAGATCCAATCTGGAATAGATGTTTTTGAAACTTTTTCTATCATTACACCAGGGCGCCTAGGGCTTAAAATGGTGGATGTTCCATCCTTTGAGAAGATACTCCACAGTAGATTACATCATTTTGACCAAACAGAAAATATTTTTGGAGCTCAAAAACATAGTTATAATTTATAAGGTCACTGTTTTAATTTCAATGTAATTGCTTCCTTTAAGCTGCATTTCTGAATCTGTTCCTGCATTGCATCAACAGAATTTTCTAGGATTGTAAGCTTTTTGCTGTAGTCTTGCCGACGTTCCGCAAATCGGAAAGTAAAGGCCGCAGCGCGCTACAAAGGCTGGAAAATTTTGCCGAACTGTTGACTTAATTTGATTTCTAAAATGTTTACGTCCAACGCCAAAATATCAAAGTACTGCATGCTTTAAAAAGAATAAAACAAATGCAAGCACTCTTTCTGCCAATGCATTCGCGCCTTTGTTTCTAGTGCGATAGCCGTTACTAAGAATCATTTTGGCATATAAAAATGACAAAAGCAAACACTTCTCTGGTGTTTACTACTAAAAATAATTACAAGATATCACAAACGAAGCAAATGAAAATGCAGTGCAATAAAAAAATTCAGCGATTGGTAGGGGAAGCACATACCACACAACGTGAATGAAATGCTGGAGTTTAGCGTTTTTACTGATGATTAAAAATAATTAGTTTTAAAAGTTTTCGTCGACTTTTGTTTGAACTGACTTCAGTTTTTTTTTCCCTAATTGATAAAAGCGAATTTTACAATACATTTTGGCAACGGTTTTGATCAAACGAAATATATGAAAAACTAACTATAACCTCATGAAATATACCTTAACAGCTGATATTTCGTACTGTTTACATTATACAATCAGTCATAATAAACACTTTGTCAGTGTCAGTGATTTTGATCTCTAACTCCATAACAACTTTAAAATCATTAAAATATTTCGGTCAAACAGTTCTTTTGTTGCTGTTTGTAGCTATTTCCAGACACGCCTTTGCGCAAATTTGGCAATATGCAGGACGAATTTGTAGAACTGTTGATTCGCGGATGGAGCAGATCGCATTCACCGTTCAGATGGCCGAGTGGTATGGAGCGTCTGCTTCTGGATCGGTAGACTTGGGGTTCGATTCCAAGTCGGGTCAAACCAATGACTTTGAAAATGGTATTCACAGCTTCCCTGCTTGACGCTCAGCATTTAAGGGTCAGTGTGGAGATCAAGCCGGCAAGTTTACTTGTTGTGCCGTTGGGAAAGGCACTTAACGGGATTCCCCCATCTTAGTGTGGTAGACAGATGGCCGGCAACTCCTAAGCGAGCTCGTACAGCGCTTCGTCGCTTTCTCGTGACAGGAGGATAAATATGCCAAAAATGATAATAATAATAATAATTTGACGTATGTAGGCTAACGAGTGGCTGCTGACTTGAAGAGCGCAAGCTCACTTAGCAGTCTACCTCAATTACTGTTGAATTTTCAGCTCAATAATTTAAAAAAATATATATATATAATATAGGCTGGTTATGTATGGAAGCTGTTGCCATTGTTTTTAAGCTTAGGCCTACTAGCTACATTTTCTTTTTGTACCACTCATTAATCAGATTAAGTTTAAGTTGAACAACAGCCAAAATCGGTCGGATGGCGTACGCAATGGACCGGTAATGTCGTCGGTGCGGGAGGTCTGAGGCTCATTCGAATCGTATGCAGGGTCGCCAACGGCTCGCCACCGCTGCAACGTTTTCTTCCGAATTTAAAGCTGTGTTGCCCAGGCGCTGGACGTGCAGACAGATTCCACCACTCGTTATAGGCTTCTGCGTAATACCGTCAGTATAATAAAGATTTCTTTTTGAAAACGATCAGTGAATGCGTGATTAATTTAGTCATCTCAAAACTGTATTCATATGAAAGTATTGCAAACTTCACCTATTAATTGTTTAACTGCAACTTCAGTTTTATTATCCCATATTCCGTGTTCCACAATACCAAAATGCCCTCTTCCTATCTCGTCACCACGAACTAACAAAGACCTATCAAGCTGCCATTCGTCAGCAAGATCATACGACAGACCATAGGTTGAATCTGGAGGCGAACTTGGCTGCAAAATATATACAGTTTACAATTTATGTCAAAAAAATTACTTTGTATGACTAAAAATATATATGGTGAAAGCAGTTCAGAAGAAGAAACAACGCCCAACTTACACGGCAAAGAATAATTTTTGCGTTATTGTTTTGTAAGTAATTGCTTCGCAATAGCTATTGAAATGAAGAACGGGTTCCGTACAAAAACAATTGGGTTATAAAGAGGTGGATCCAGATTTTGTTGAAGGGGGGGAAGGCATATTTGTGATTTTATGGCTCGTACTGAACACCTTAACCCAAATGTTACACAAATAGCGCTCACATTTTGTTGAGACGTTGTGTTGAGCGATCATCCCCTCTGAATGCACTCCTGATTTGCAGGTAAAGTGGAGTTGCAAAGATGAAATCAATACCGGTACCAACAACCTACGGTTTAACCCTACACCCTTTTGTAAGACAATATTTTCGCTGGATAACAAACCAGTTTCCCTTTGAAGGGTTGCCACAGTAATAGCTGCTGAAATCGCATTCACTTACCGTAAGCTAAAAACTCAGGCTTAAATGTCATTAAGAAAACTGCGGTTAAGAATATAGCATTACAGTCGTTTTAAATTATAATTACTACCTTTCTTAAAACCATGCAGATTTTGAAATAAAACTTACGAACAGCAGCTGCCCAATGCCTATCACTGCAGAAAAAACAGTGTCAATTTTGTACTGAACGAGATTTATGCGTTGAAACTATAGGTAAAAACCGGTTAATAATTGTTCGATTTTGCTAACAACGTGGCAGAAAAGCAATAGACTATTACCAGTAGCTTGTTTTACCTGCACACAGGGTTGACCCAATGTAAAACCTTCATGCGCGTGTCTTTGATGAAACCTAATAAACTGAGGTATCGTTTTGAACTCTTTTGTCGGCGTGATGTAATATTTTCCTGATGTTCCTTGATGGAATATATAATGTTTCACACGCTGCTCTTGGCGAACTGAAAAGTACAGTCATCAAGTACTCAAAAAAGTTTCCTAATTCTGCAGCTACAATAAAAAACAGGCATAAAGTTATTCGTTATGACACTGAAAGAAAAGAAGGCACTATAGGAGGACAAAAAGTTGCACTTGTTACAAAAAGTTTACTTAGCGCCCAAGGGGTCGTCTCCTGCGCTTTCCTTGGATACGCCACTGCATATGTGAGGAACTTTAATGATCCTTGCGATTGTTTTGTTTTTTATCCACGGGTATCAATAGGCTACACAGGCCTTCAGAAAAGAATAGCTCCACGCTACAATGTACGAAAATTACCAACCTGAAATACAGTAAGAATCAGTTTTTGTTGAAGAATTGCGAACAAGAAACGAACCTGTTTGGTTCTCATCGGACCTCAGCAAACGTTCTGCGTCGTTTCTGGAAATATTCCCGAAGAACCACCTATTTTTTTACGGCTGTATAAAATTATTTCTTTTTTTCATTGGATTAAGCGTTTACTCATAGAACACAACATTTGCCAGTTTTGTAACGTAAAACAAAAAACTACGTACATTTGCGCTCAAAGTTTAAATCACAGGGGCGCTAGTACCAGCCATTTTTGTCAAACACAGATTGAATTGCCAAGCCATTGACCGGAATGCGAATACAGTAAATGTAGACGCACCTATGTGCAAAACCACAAAAGAATCATACGCTTACGGATAGGAAGACAAGGAAGTTGTCTTTTTGAAATAGTTACTGGGAATCATTCCAGCTGTTTGTTGGGAGTTGATAGGCTTAGCACGTATCCATTGAGCAGTTGTAGGAATGCATTTTTTCGTAATTGTCATTTTGTCGCCTAAAGAATTAAATAAGAGAGAGTTTTGAAACCCATGTTGTTTTTCATGGTAATTTTTTTATTGGCAACACATGTTGTTTTGTCAACATAGGGTAGAGATAGCATGGGCCGCTGAGAGACCCACTAACGAGCCGTTAACCAGTCTTTTTTGTGGCCCGCTAACGGCCCAGTTCTATCTTTTGTTTCTAATTGGGCAGCTAACGAGCCGCTACCAATTTTTGAAATCCCTTTCAACTTTCATTTTTCTGTTAAATGTGGTTGAAGTTTTATAAAAGAATGGGCTTTGGGCGGGCCCGGTTTTATTTTTAGGATGAGTTGCCGTGTCGGTTACCGCTACTGGGCAAGAGGTTCCGGGCCATAGGCGGCCCGGGTTGCAAAAAAGTCAGCCCGTGCCATCTCTAGCATAGGGTACAACAGGTCCTCCAAGATGGGTTTAGATCATGGCTGATGCCGATCGCGTACCACTGACTCGATTAGTGCACTCTCATTTCGCATGCAGTCAGTGGCGTACGGTGAGCAGTTTTTAAAGGTGTGCTCCTCTACAATATTTGTTGCCGCATGCACGCACTTATTAAACAAATGTGTGGAAGTGCTCGAAAGTTTAATGCGATTACGCGACCAAACATCAAGCGCCTTTTCAAGCAACCTAATTTGCCACTTAAAATATCTAATTTTTTGATGTTGGCTTTTTAGCTTTTGTTTTCCAATTTTTCGTCGTAATTTCTGCTACAAAACGTTATTCTAATAATACTGTCAACACTCACTTCCATTCCAATAATTTGACCTACAACTTGGATTTGATCTACAACTTTAAAATGTATATATTGACCGCTACACTTTCGAAAATCACAAGCAATTACTCACAACCGCATGTTACAACCATGGTTTAAAGTTTTAAACTCGTGCAATGTGGCAAAGGGGTTACTACGGTACGAAATTTCGGTACGGTTAGATTTTGACAAAAAGTACGGTACGGAATTACGTACGGAATTTTTAGAAAAAGTACGGTACCGCACGGAAATACGGTATTATATTTTCCGTACTGTACACTTTTCGTGCTCCAGTAACACACGCTTTGCATTTTTGCCTCCAAGTAATGCACTTTTCTTCCTTGCGTATGACCAGGGACGAATCCAGGGGGGGGGGAGATGTGGGGGATGCATCCCCTCACCAGCCATTTTCAACAATGCTTTAGATCAGTGGTACGCAACCGGTGGGCCGCGGCCCAACTGTGGGCCTTTCAGCAATTTTTCGTGAGCCGCGGGCTATT